>CM046031.1:4516954-4581954 GCA_025215565.1 Flaveria ramosissima
ACTTCTTTTGTTGCCAAAATGTGAAGAAGAATTCAATGTTTTAAGGATCCATCGTTGAACTCGTTGTTTTATTGGTTAATGGTTAGACCGGTTTTAAAAACCGGGTGATGTGATAATATTTAATATATATATATATATTATATATATATATATATATATATATATATATATATATATATATATATATATATATATATATATATATATATATATATATATACACACATACATATATATGTATGCATGCATAAACTTTAAAATAAAGTATAAAACTACTTCATCTTTTTGTTTGTATTTTATGATATTAACAAAATATGAGATAAATAAAATAAATACTTATAACAATGAGACCATGATCGTAGAACTGGTCTAAGTTTTAAAAGGAAAAAAAATATGTTCTGGAAAGAGAAGAATCAATAACATTCATTTAGCTAAAAAATTAATAAACTGTCTTATTTGAGATGAAATATAAATGTTGAAAACCTCATTCCATCAAAAGTTGGTATCAATATTATATATGTATTTATATTGCTCATTATTAAAACGAAACTATCATCTATATCAAAACTAAAAAAAAAAAAACATGAGCCTTTTTTAATAAGTTTATGTACAATGCATCTCTAGTTAGATTTCAAAATTAATCATGTTCATCATTCTAACATATAAAATTCATTTTCTATTGAGATTCCAAGACAAAGAGAAAAGTCAATAGCTAACTAATATCTTCCCCAAAGGTTGATTCTTTGGATGTCCTTAACTACTTACAATTTACATGTATTTCACCTCATAGAATTTGTCATATTCATGTTAAATGACAAAATCACATTACTATTGAAATCATTGATCGAACTAAGTTTTAAGATTCTTGGAGCCTTCTACAAATAGTGATTTTGTCGTCGTTTATTATGTATTCTTACCTAAAATGTTATGTATAAAACAATTTGAAGCAAATATAAAAAGTTATCCTAACATCATAAAATCATTGTAAACTACAACTTGGGCTAATATTGAATTGAAACTTGACCATTAAACTTCAAACTTTAACTTTACAAAAACTACCCATAAACGTCAAAAATGAGCCCGAAACCTGTAAATATAATTGTAACTTTGCATCTCATTCATCGAACATCTTACAAACAAGCCAACATTTGCACCATCAATGAAGTACAAAGCTAACCTATCATATACCGCTTTGTGATAAAAGAGTTTGAGTAAAAATCAAAATGGGATACAAGGTCTCAACTTAAAAGAGAGATAGACACCCAATCATCATAATCATGTCATATAGTAGACATGTTAGATTGTCCGGACCAAAGATACAACACAAGATAATATCTATCATAAAATTCAGACTCGTTACTCAATCAAAGAACCAAGAAAAAAACTTAGAAATATTTGCGTTAAATTAATATTTCAAGTTACATTTTATTTTTGTAGTTAAATCGTATAAGAGCGACATACTTTAAACTTGTTTTGTATTTTGTTGTTTACAATCTACAATTTCATCACGTAACATTTTGTGTTTAATACTTTCATTTATACAAGTCACGTTAACAGTTAACATGTATTTAGGAGTAACTAATCATTGTTTAAGGCATTGAGTATAAAGAATTAAAGATTGCCTTTGAGCGGAGCCTTATTAGTTAGAAAAGTTTCTTGTATGTTTGTTGAATTAGTTTGGTCTCACCACCATCTGTTTGACATGTTTGGTGACTTTGATTTACCTATCATGTGATGAGTTTGTGATGGTTCTAATTTAAGTCGTTGATGTTGCCAAATTTTAATATAGAGTATAATTTTTAAATTAGACTTGATACTAAAATATCTATACTATATCATAATACATATGAGTACGAAAAAAAGTAGTTCTACATAGTTTTATAAGTTCAAGTAATTACAACTTTTAAAACATATGACACAATCTTTGAAAATCAAACTATCAAACTATTACAATAGAAAAGTAAATACTTGAAAAATGACTTTTAAACCAACTTTCTAATGATTTTTAAATGATTATAAATTTTCATACAAAATGTTTGCTAAAAAAATACAATATAAAAAGGAACGTCTTATTTTGTTTAATATAAGTATAATATTGTTATATGTTTTCTTTGTTAATTTCAAAGGAAATTTACACGTTGTGTTCACGCCACTTGTAGTTACAGTTTAAGTAAAAGACACGTTTCGACATCTAGCATGTTACAGTTTAACTTTTGGTTATATTGATTTATTCAGGTGAACCACCAAATAATTTCGATATAAAAGTGATTTTCACAACTATCAGATTATCTAAGTTTAATTTTAAATATTTACATATATCGTTTGTGGAAAAACCTAGTTTCCTTATAATTTCCCAATTTACAAACTCAATATGATGAGCTTAGATTTGCATCAGCATGGTGTAGTCGTTGACTGTGATTCAAGCCGGCTCCCCGATTATGAAACAAATAAGCCTTCTAAGAATCTTTTCATTAATTAGCTATATTTATAATACCATAGATGCGTTTAAACTTACATTTTTGATATTTTAATATATCCACATGCAATATTAATTGTGATTTAGTCTCACTTGTATTAAAAGGACTCTTAATAGTTTTTCATGTGCTTGGATCTATTGGATTAGTCTTATTTAGCACACTTGGTGTTTTTATTCCTCAAATAAAATAATACATTGTATATGTAATATTAAATAATATGAATAATAATTAAATATATGTAGTTATTTGAAAATCAAATTTACTAACGTAAGATTGGAAAATCGGTGGGTTTATAACCATATGTGTGGGGTGTAATAATAGGTTAGAAGGGTAAATGAGAAATTAAAACAAGTTGGTTTTAAAGAAACTTAATATTCCTTTCAATTCTAAATTGTGAAAGAATTTAATAAAAGAAATTAAAATATCTCTCCTCTACCATCGTTATCGTTATAACTACTCTTACAATATACTTCTTTCGCTACTCTTGTTGTAACTGCACCCATTGTGATTGGGCCCTCTCTGCGGCAATCATAGCGACCACCTCATTGATGTCACCATGACCACTCTGCCAGCGCCACCCTATCGCAATTGCCACCACATTCCGAACTTTCTTAACCAATCGGATTGCGTTTCCAATCAAATGCATCACAATTTTCAGTTGACTTAATATATTCTAATTCCAAATTTAATTATCTTTACATTCTAATTCTTTGAAATATTTCATTCCCTTCATAACTCCGTAAACCAAAGGGGAAAACAATTTTAATTGATTTGAAATTCTATTTCATAGTTTTCCTTGTATACTATACAAAAGCATAATAAATAATAGCAACTATGAAATAATATTCTATACATCCCTTAACCAAATATAGCAAATGAATAAATTTTAATTTCTCACTTACTATGTATAAAGATTTTATATCTCTATAACTTGAATATAATTAAGGTCTCTTTTAATCTTCAATGTCAAGTAACACCAACATTAAATTTCAAGCGTCAAAAATTTTACCTATTACGCCAATGGTCAATAAAATCATTTTAGAGCGTTCACACTAGCTTCTTTATTCTTATTTCTATATTTACACTAAAAAAACTATATTTTTACTCTATGTTTTAATTAAATATTTTTATATCTTTCTTATTATATTTTTCTTTTATTCACTTATAACTATTTTTGAAAATATTAAAAAATTTATGAGGATTTTACTGTTTTCTCAAATATAAAGAATCACGATACAGTTTCTATAAATTTTCTCTCTCAATCACTCACAATTACTCACAACCATCCCTCATAATATATGACACACACTCACATCAAAATGAAAAACATACCGTTAATGCTCTAAACATAAACCCATACCTGACCCGACCCGTTTCCCGACCCGACCCGTTTAAAACGTCATGATTATAGTTGTATGTTGAATAAGACGTCTTTAGCAATGAAAAATGATGGTGGGCGTGACAACAACATGCCATCATTACCCACGCATATAATAAACATACCATTAATGATCCACCCAATACGACGTCGTCTCCTTCCATTAAACCTTCATTCATTCAACAAAACTCATGCCAGCTGGCCCCTTCCAACTGACCCCAAAATTGCAGTATAAATACCACATGTTATTGCTCATCGTCTTCAGTCAATTCAATCAATCAATCGTCAAAGCGTTATACAACTCGCATCATCAATGGCTACAAAAGTGTATATTGTGTATGTTTCCTCATCTAATCGTCTCCTTTTCAGTTATAAACTCATAATGCTTGTGATGTTGATAGTTGTTGTTGCTTTCGATTTGATATAACGGTATTTGATTTGATCGATCATGTTTTGTTAACTGTTGAACGATCTGTTGGATGTTGTGCGGTTTAGATCGGTTGATTTAGTTTGTAGTTTCTGCTTCGTCAATTGATCGTTGATTTGAAATCGGAGTAGTGTTGATTATTGATGATTGATGATGTGTTTTTAGCGATTTAGGTGATTAGGTTTGAATTTGCAGATAGAAAGTGGTATTAGATGTGTGATTTTAAGTGCATTGACTGGTAAACCTTTCGGATTGCTGTTCTGTTAAAAGTGGATTTACGTTAGATGTGTGTATGTGTGGATGAGGAAGAAGATGAAAAAGGCATCTGACTCCTTGATCAACAATGCAGATGCAGGTGTTGTCAGTGTTAATGTTTTTGGATTTTATGTGAGTGTTAGAATTTTATTTTGGTGTTTTAGTATATTGTTATGAATTTATGATGAATTGGTATAGATAGTTAGATACTACTGGAGTGTTAAATTATAGTACTTGAAATAGGAATGAATAAGTTTTCTTAAGAATTGGGGAAGTAATAGACCAAATTCTAGGTTAGTGGAAGGAACATTAAATAATAATGTGTTGCTCCTTGCTGGTCCTTTGAATGTGATAAATTTAGGTTCTTGAGATTAATAAATATTAAAACTTAAGTTATGCTTGTTACATCAATACATCATCTAGCCCTTTCAAAAGGAACCGTGAGGTGATGATGACGTGGGCTGCATTTTAGTTTTTATAATCGAACTTTGGAATAAGAACTTTTGTAATACACAACTTCAAACTGCTTATTCAAAACAATTTATATCAGTTACAAGTAACCAGAAACGCCCTATAAATTAGCTTATTGCTGTATGAAAACGCAGTGAGCAGATAAGCGGTTTTAATAAGCAATTCCAAACACCCCTCTAGAAGCCATGTAATGATTCATTGAAGCTGTAACTCTGCATTTGAACAGTGAGAACTCTTGATCAGAGGTGTTCCCTTTTGTTATTTAGTGCCGTTGAATAACTTATTTTCAGGCATGTCAAGCTATCCTATAAGATCACATGATAACTTTCTTTTGGTATTACAATAAACAGTGTATACATTTTCTGAAAAATAGTTTATGATGTAATCGGCTCCCTTCGTCTCTACTAGGCAAGGGGTGAGATATGGTGACCTAGACCTAAAATTTTGATTGTATTGCAATAGCAGCTGCCCAAAAGAAACTATTTCAGGGATGAACTTTTTCTTTTGGCCAAATTAATGTCTAGATTACTAACTGTTAGTTCTTCTTTGTGACAGGTACTACTCTATGTATGGACATGTAGCAAAGTTAGCTGAAGAAATCAAGAAAGGAGCTGCATCTGTTGAAGGAGTTGAAGCCAAATTATGGCAGGTAGGTGTTTTTCTGGGCATTTGCATTGCTTTTTTAATGTGATTATGATAACCGGTTTATAGTGTTGGGGTATAGTAAAACTGATTGCTAATCTGATTAGTCAGGGGTCAAATAAATCAGTTCCGAGGTAGCCAAAACAAACTAATTCTGATTATCTGATTATCCAGGGGTCATTTCACTTGTAAATTATTGAACAATTGGAATATTCTAAACACTACAACAACTAATTATCTAAGATTCTAAGTGCTAATGACACAGAATAGCAATGTACTTAGGCTGGTGGTATGTTTTGGTAATTACACTTTATAATATCCAACCTTATAATTATATTTCTATGAAAGGGCAAATTTAGAGTAGAAATGTAGAATAGCAACATACTTTCTTTTGTGGTCTGTTTTGGTAATTATACTTTTTTCGATCCAGTTTGGTAATCTTAATTTTGAAACAGGCTAAATTACTATAGTGTAAAAAAATGGAATAACCAAACCAGGGGAAAAAAATCACCGGATTTAATTACCAAGTAGGGAAGCAAATCTCCATTACCAAAATGGCCGTTCAAAGAAGGACCACGGCCAAAAGTATACTGCTATTTTATGTCATTTGTCCTTTATAAAACGGTCAAATTTGTGGCACTTTTTCTGATGAGGTAGCTTATTACTAGATTATAAAATGTCCTTTATGAAATGGTCAAGTTGGCAATTGGATCATCTGATGACTGTGTCCTGCTCATGTGGCATTTTTCTGATGAGGTGGCTTATTACTAAATTACTAAACTAGATCATTTCCTGATCACGCGGCTTGCCACGTCATCTTTTTCTACGGGCTCGTCAACTTGCTTTTCCAGAAAGGAATATATGTATAATTATCAAAGTCGGAACATTATTAACTATACCATGTTGCTTTTCGATGACATTAGCTGATCATCTTATTACCACAACTTCTTCTCATGATCAACAAAATTAAACATATGAAGTTGATCATCTAATTCTATTATGGATGCAGGTCCCAGAGACATTGCCTGAAGATGTGCTTGGAAAAATGGGTGCACCACCAAAGAGCGATGTACCAATAATCACACCCAACGAACTCTCTGAAGCAGATGGATTTGTTTTCGGGTTCCCTACAAGATTCGGTATGATGTCTGCTCAATTCAAAGCCTTTTTTGATGCCACTGGTGGCCTTTGGAGAACGCAACAGCTCGCTGGCAAGCCAGCTGGCATCTTCTACTGCACTGGATCTCAAGGTGGTGGTCAAGAAACTACTGCGTAAGTACACAAATCAAATTTGAAGCCGAGTAGTAGTTCACTTTAACCAAAATCATAATTAAAAATATTAACCCTTTTACAACCATGAGAACCTGTCACTAGAAAACTTATGGCACCTTCGAAAGCAACTTGAGCCGAGTGTGTGGACCTTCAAGGCTTAAAGACAGAAATACAGTAGAAGTTGAATTCGCACCTTTAGGAAAAAAAATGTAGATTGGTCCCAAATCTTTGTTTTTGCATGACTAAATCCTTAATTTATAAAACTCAACAGAAAGGTCACATCTTACATGATTAAATCCTTCAACTTGTTAAAATGCAATGAGAAGATACCTTTTTCATGATTAAATCCTTAGCTAACTCTTTCAAGTTAAGGGATTTAATCAAGTAAAATGAAAGTTCAGGGATTTCTCCGAACGGAAGTGAAAGCCCGTAGGTTTTTTTTTTTACGAAATTTTCCCTCTAGGAAGCTTATCGTCAATCATAAAAGGTAACATATTTTCAAAATTTTCGATTTATGGTAAATCCCATACATGTCAAAAACGATGGCATGTCAGTGACTTTGAGAATGTTAGACTTTTTCTCATGCTTAGAACACCATTTACCTAACAAGATCAAAGATCAGACCACCATAAATCAACATTTTCGAAAGTTGGTTACTAAGTAAAAACAAAATAAATCGATTTATTTTGTCTCAACATCATTATCCCTTTGTTTCCTACAGTTTGACTGCTATAACTCAACTGGTTCACCATGGAATGATATTTGTACCAATCGGATACACATTCGGGGCTGGCATGTTTGAAATGGAAAAAGTCAAGGGTGGAAGTCCTTACGGTGCAGGAACATACGCCGGGGATGGGTCCAGACAACCATCTGATCTGGAACTCGAACAGGCGTTTCACCAGGGAAAACACATCGCCACCGTTGCTAAGAAACTCAAGGGAGTTGCATGATTTCACCATCTCAAGATACAAACAAAAACCATACCATAATCTTAAGATTGTTTTCCTTCAAAGTTTCATATCTCTATTTATCTGTTATATGATTGCAAAATGGTGATTGTCTTTTACTTTTGAAAACACACACTAGTATCTTTTCATGTTGTTTAAAGTCGTTTCTTGTGACTTTTATTCACAACCACCAATAATATGTTTGTTTACATATACACACTTGACATGAAAATATGTTTGATAAACAGACCATAATCGAGTTAATGTGTTTAACTAAACGGGTTGTGTTTGGGTTGACTTGTTAACGAGTTAATGTGTTTAACTAAACGGGTTGTGTTTGGGTTGACTTGTTAATTTCGCATGCAGGTTGACATGTTTAATTATTTAGGTTGTGTGTGGCTTGACTTGTTTAATTAAACATGTCGTATTTGGGATGACATGTGTAAATATATAGGTCAAATAAATAGGTCGTGTTTGGGTTGACCTGTTTAATTAAACGTGTGTGTTGGGTTAACATGTTTAATTAAGATCGGGTTAACATATTTAATCAAACCAATTGTGTTTGGGTTGACATGTTTAATTAAATTGTGTTTGGGTTGATGTGCTTAACTAAATGGGTTATGCTTAATTAAACGGGTTGTGTTTGGATAGTTTAGTTTAATTAAACGGCACATGTTCAGGTCGACTTGATTAACTACTTCAATTTAAAAAAGTGGACCGGTTGACTCCCCAGCCCATTTATTATATGTTTAACCGATTTATTATAACACTCCAACTCGTTTAGTGTGTTTATGATTTACAAATACAACCTATTAACATGTCAACCTTATTGACTCCTTTAGATAGATGCATAATTGTGTTCAAGTAACATGATTATTAAGTGTGTTTAGCTTAGGGTTAATGTATTTGCATAAATAAATATATAAGTTTTGTTTCACTTCAGTCACTCAGGGCCGACTCAATACTTCTGGAGGTTTAAAGTGAAACAAAATTTTGAAATCCTCGTCTATATATTATTCTTAAAAACCTAATCGGTGACAAACAAAATTATTTATACCTTGACCAAAAACAACTTATGACAGAAAACAACTTAATTAACTGAATCAAAATCAATCGTAAAAGAGTATGTTAAGTGATAAACAAACAACAATATATTTAAGTAAGGAGAGAAAATGTAGATTAAAATTAAAATAGTATTATATTGGCAAAAGAACAATAGTAGATAAAAATAGTTAAACATTAATATAGATCAAACAATAATAGTTAGTAGATTAGGCTAATTAGTTGCAAAAAAAATAATAATAAAGAATTGATGAAGAGTAAATTACAAATTGTGTCATTTATGAATACACGAAATTACATGTTATGTTCTTTAGTTTAATAATTACATCCAGTGTCCTCTTTTTAAATATGTGCACACCTATTGTCATTTACACTAACTTTCAGTTAAATATACAGTTAACTCAGTTATGTATCTCTCACATGAGGTACATTTTTGTCATTTTCTTTCCACATCTTATATATAAAAACAAATAAAATTTAATTATTTCATATGAAAAATAAATTTAAAAGATATCGGAACGTTGGGTAAGTTAGTGAACCCGCGTTCCTCTTACGTTCAATACCATTAAATCCATCATCTCCCTCTATCTGATAGCCTAATACCGTCATCTTCACCACCTACAACATCTTACACACCATTGAAACCCCTTGAACTCGAACAAACAATGATGGTAAGATTAAAATCCCTAATTTATTTTTTATTTTGTTGCTATTTGAATTTCTGGCTTATGTTATTGTGTGATTAACGTGCGACTCATAGTTTATTTTCTTGCTTTTGCAATTATATAAGCAATTCAAAGAATCACAGGTAATCTTCAAGTTTGTGTTTCTTATTGATTTTTCATTATTTGTTGGTGTGAGTAGTTTATAAAGTATTTACAAGTATTTTTTATGTTTATTGTTGATTTCCCGACCTTCTAAATGATTTGTGACTTAGACTTCTTACTTTAGTAATTGTTATTAGAGCTTGTTGTCGTTAAAAGTTTTGACGATTAGTCGAATGAACACACGCCAAGAGTGATTGGTTTCACCGACTTACCTAACGGTCCGATATCTTTTAGTTTTCTTTTTTCATTTAAAAACTTTAATTTCTATAAATTTTTTAATATATTTGACGTGGTAAAAAAATAATAAAAATACCCTCACGTGAGGGGGCATATAACTGAGTTAATTGTATATTTAGATGATAGTAGTGTAAAGGACAATATGTGTGCAATTCTTTTAATAAAAGAACATCGTATGTAATTATTAAAACTAAATGACATACCATGTAATTTTATATATTAATAAAGAACACAATTTGTAATTTACTCATTGATGAACCTAAAATTTAGAGAGCCCTTAGAATTTGAGAACCTAAAACGGTTGCATCAGTTGTTTGTAATGTCATTTAATGACATCCCTGCCGCCACTAAACATGATTGACGCCCCTGATGCAGATAATAACCAATTTAGGTCAACTTGTAACCAAGCTGAATAAGACTTATCAATTGAAATATAACAAAAAATGAAAACCATTATATATACGTGGGGCATGAATGTAGTTATGTGACTTTGATGGATGGTAGGTCATTCATGTGTGGGTTTTTGACAATAGTGGAAATACTCACATACTTGAGGACTAGCATGTGACCTTATTACCTTCGCACTACCCACAAGCAGTGTGTACTCATAATGAGTATTGGTATATTCACTTTATGGTTTTTGACAAGCTAAATGACTTCTTATTACCTTCGCACTACCCACAAGCAGTGTGTACTCATAACTCAGGGCTTCAAGATAGTCTGTTACAACTATCGACTACAAATCAACATCCTGAGTTATCTAAACACTAAGCTTTTGTCACAGTTTAATTGACATTCATGGTTATAATAGGGTTAGTGATGTACAAATGTGTTTTTACCTACTATGTTCACACCACTAAAATCTTAGAATATTAGTTCTCCATAATTCCTCGCCCTAGTGTAGCCTCAAAGTAACATAGGACCGGTTAGTTGCTTTCAAGTGACCTTGTCTTGGATCAACTAGTGTATTATACATAGACAATCAATAATTATACCTTCATATTTTTATATACATTTTGATAGTTTTCTAATGGAAATACATCAATCAACTTATGATCATGGATATAGACTAAAAATAATAATATAAAGAACATGTACAATAAAGAAATAGGAATAGAGGTGATAATTAAATGTATGAAAACTTGAAGTATGGTAATGATGGGGAAGTATTTGAGTGGGATGGAGTATTATTAAAGGGAATAAGGAAACAAGTGTTGTCGCTATCGCTTCTTTAAATAAAACAATTTGAAACACAAACTACTAACTTTTTGTTTTTCCTACCTTCCCTTCTTCCTTCATGCTTACCTCATCCTCACATCATTTTATAAACATCAAACTTAATATTCCAGAAATAAAATACACCAAGTTGAATTTATCTTAATTTTCCTTATAAGAAATTGTAAATGAATATTATTAGTTATGTTTGTTTATTTATTTAATAACAAATTTGATATTTTTAGAAAATCAAGATGGATTTTAATTAAATGATTTTAAGTATCTTGCACATTCTAACGTTCTATCACCTTACAACATTGGTCTCGGGACATATCATAACTCGGATATCTATTTGACCAATTACCATGCTCACACACTTAACGTACATATTCGCTCTAGCTAAATCACTTGATAACGAACGAATTAATCATCCTTTTATTATCTATGATCACCAACATTTTACATGTGCATATGAGATTCTAATCTATTCACATACCTAATCTCTAATCGGGATATGATGTCATGTGCAATGAGGAGTCTAATATAGTCACTTGCCTAATCCATAAATTAGATATAGAGCCTTTATCCAAAATAAACCATTACAAGATGCACGTTATTGTCATGGTTCATCTGTAATGTCACTTTTGTACTTGTATTGTATAACACATATTACTTAAACAATATGTTTTTGTACATAGCCTATTTGGATAACTTGGGACATCACTCATATATAAACAATAAAAAGTAAACTTAAAATTTGTAGTGTTCATCCACTTGCTAAACTACCCTTAAAAATATATAGAATTAAAAAGAAGAAAAACATTCTCTAGATTGTTGCAATAAGACAAATCTTTGTTCACCAAACTATGATCATCTTATGTTGTACACATAATGAAGATGGTACTTTATGTAGCATCTATTCATCCTTCAAAGTGAAGCTAGGGTTTATCTATCTAGCAACTCATATCTAAAGTCCCTACTACTTGATTACATTATCATTCATTTCATAATAGGGGTAGTCCCATATATATCAAATTTTAGTCTTATTTTTTTAATTGTTTATTGATAAAATACTAGTAACATTCTTTCCTTTCATAAGATGGTCTTTGTTGATCTTTATGAAAGAATATACAATATATTAAATAATAGCTAAACAATATTCTAATTAAGTAATACTTATATAGTTCATTTAGTTTAAAACAACATAATGATCATAAAATATTAAATCTTTTTTAAAAAATTATTGGTACTTTTAATTGTTCACAGACCATTAAATAAAAGCACAAAGCATGGGCCCTAATGCTACTTCACCAACACCCTTCCATTTCCTTTTAAGGAATATTAAACATATAAACTATTTATTAAAAAAAGTACTAAAATAAAAAACACCACATTTCCACAACTTATTTATTCGCAACATTATATTCTGTTATTTCTCCTTTTAATTTTATAATCATATCATATTCACCTACTATGACACATAAATCATAATGCATACAAATAAGAGGAATACCAATTCAATATATAATCTTAAAAGGTGTCAGAATTCAAGATCCTTAGTCCCGTAATGATCACTTATAATTAATGCAATCTAATATATAACTTTAATTATAATGTATAAAGTTATAACGTTTATCATGTTACTATAAGAGTGGCCATACTTATAATTATAATGACGAATTAAAAA
This sequence comes from Flaveria ramosissima, assembly GCA_025215565.1. NCBI lineage: Eukaryota > Viridiplantae > Streptophyta > Magnoliopsida > Asterales > Asteraceae > Flaveria > Flaveria ramosissima. Next base: position 4,529,855 of record CM046031.1, read on the forward strand.
TGATAGTTTAAGGGTGTATAAAACCAGAACCATGTCGACTCATGATAATACATAAAGTTATAACGTTTGTTATGATAAACCGCTCAAAATAGCATAAACTAAGGAATGACAATATTGACCCATCATGATATACAGAACCAATATTTAACCAACTTGTGTAACACATATATAAGTTCACATAGGGTTCCATTCTAAAATCAACCGTGTTAACATATTTACTTACTTTCTTATTTTCTACTATGATATTGAATTTACACCAAGACAATTACATGATATTTTCTACTATGATATTGTATTTACACCTAGACCATTACCTGTATTGATCTATTGTTATTGTTATCGTTATAAACTAACAATGAAAAAAATTAAATAGCCATGTAAGATACTATATAACAATGCAAATTAAGAACTGGACACATAAGATAAACTTGAATGTGATCATCATTAATTATTGTAACTTTGCTACACATGTAACATACAAAAAGATTCTTTATAAAGAAACAATATACAAATCTAATTATATATGTAGGGTACAATTAGTACCTGTTCTCACATATTTCTAAACAAAAACTTTAGTTAATTAATCATTATTAATGCTAAAATTATTACAAATGACTCAAATTCTATGTACAAAGATGGACACCTAATTAACTAATGAAGAACATTGGCCAATACTGCATCATTTTGCTTGTAGATGGCCCAACATTTTAAAGATTCATATCCTTTCATTTACTTTCTCTTCAGATTTCTACAAGATATTTGTACTTTATTGCTTAGAATTAGTTCCTTTGATGATCTCTATCGGCCCCATGCGCGCAAATTCTTTCGTGTTTTCACACTTATCTGAATGTTCCTCCGAAAGATGGTGTCCAGAAATCGACTGTTGTTTCATGTGTCACGGGGAATGTGCTTGATATCGGTACCAAACATAGCCCTCGACTTCGTAGATCTTGTCCTGATCCTTCTGGTGGTTTATCTGTGATCTGCATCCGATCCCATATCGTAAATTCGATTACATAGTCATTACAAATAACAAATTTGAGCACTAATGGACTGATTAGTTTATAACTTATAAGCACCTGTTGTTGCTGCTGCTGCATGATTGCAGCATTTTTTAAGTATGGGGTACTTAGAACCTGAGGAAATAAATGATTAATCAAAAGAAATTAGTTATAATTAAGCATTCACTTTTTTATATATTTTGGATTAATCAAAACTTACATTAACTTGTTCATGGAGAAATTTGATGTATTCGATCGCCTCAGACAATACGGATGCTGTATCGGTCTGCAAAAGGAAAACCAGAAAGGTTATGATTGTTAAAAAACAAACAAGACTTCAGCTTCAAGATTCAATCATCAAAAAATACGAAAAGATGATGATAAAAATCTGAAGATATAGATATGATCATGCATACTTTTCCAAAAGGAGAAACTAATTGTTGCAGTGCAGTGATTCTGTCCCCCATCTTCTCTTTTCTCACCTGATCAGTACAAATGAACACCAAAGATTGCATCTTTAATTGTTTTAAGTTTTCAAGATTCATAAAGTGTAAAATCAAGATTTTTATGTACCTTAAAGGCTGGCAATGGTGGGTTTTCATTTCTTGGTCTCTTGGTTGATGATTTGGTGTTGCTCTTTTTCACCATTTCTGATATGGGATTCTTGTTTTATATGCAAACAAGTGACAAAAGTTACATAAAATATATATTAGGGTTTTGATGTAATATAAGTTGTGGTATTGTGAATCTTGATCATTGATATATACCTTTGGTTTATCTTCAATTGTTGAAGGTGGTTGCACTTGTAAGGGAAAGAAAGTTGATCCAACATCATTCATGGGTGCTGTGGACGCGTTCCAAAACCGAGCGTTGTTGGAGAATTGTAGTTGTGTAGCAATGCTCGGTGGCTGCACTTTTGGTGGTGAATTCCCTAGGAATTCCTGTGGTGCATGTGGTGGGGGAGGATATTCCCCGCCACTGCTGCCGCTGCCACCAGACATAGTGATGCCACCGTAACTAGATTGATATGAATAACTCATTCCTTGGTTTTGATCATAACCTGAATCTTGTCGATTCGTGTTATTATCCGTACCAAATAAACTTTGTATTATTGTAGAATTACTTCCATAAGAATGATCCATAGTTTGAAAGCTTGGATTTAATCCATGTTCATTGTTGTAATGCACTGGTTCGTCTAATCGAAAACCTCTAACGTTGATTTGCTTGAATTCGGAAGGTGGCTCCGAATACATTTTATGTGGTTTCCATTGAGTTTCTTGAAAAATGCTTGTGTTTGAGCTCAAACTATTATCTTCTTGAATTAGGGTTTGGTACCCACTTTGTTGATCACCATTTCCTTGATCTCCACGACTGTTTTGCATCAAAAGATAAAAACTTTTCACAATCAAAAGCATCAAAACAAACAATATTAGGGTTTTGTAAAGAAAACAAGAACATGTTCTAATATAGAACTTACTACAAAGCTTGATTCCAATCCAAAGGCTGAGATATTGGTTGTGATGAAAGACCTAATTCCATCATCTGTAAACTTGGGTTGTTGCTCAACACCCCATCACCACCGCGGTCACCGCCACCGCCGCCGCCACTGGTGGTGGTTGTGGTGGTGCTTTCTGTGGTTTCTTGAAAAAGATTCATGGAGGTGACAGAAACTGAATCCAAACAAGGTCTTGTTCTTGAATCCCACCAGCTATCTGCCATATTTTGGATCAAATTGAATTCTTGATCTTGAAGATGTTTGTAGGTTTCTTGTTCTTGTTTAAAAAAATATTATTATTGGTTTAAAGTTGGAAAATGAAATTATCAAATGGGGTGGGCTGTCTTGGTATTTATATGAAGCTGAAAGCTGAGATTTAGAGTGTAGGTAAGATGAACAGGAAGAAATGCCAAAGTTTAGTTGACTTTTTATTGTCCCGTTGAAATCAAAATAAATAAAGTATTTTCTTCTTCACAAAAAGAATTCTTTTGGGTATAAATATAAGCTAAAACTTCATGGGTATTTTAAAGGTGCTTACTTTCTATTTTGTTATATATACAAATAATACATTTAACATGAATATATTACAAACAAAATTGTGGGTTTTTGGCGATTAACAACTCCGTTAAAACCCCGTTAGCGATGAATTTTACAGAGTGATCCCGAACTTATGTTATCATCAACACATTACCAACAAATTGCACTAGTGATGGAATTAAGGTGTTTTCTCTGACTAACTATATTGCCATGTTGTTTTCTTCTTTTTAGTATATTTTATACATAAAAATATATTGTATGACATTACATTTAATAAGAAATACCGCCTATGCTTTCGCACCACTCTAGTAAGCAATACCAGTTTTCACTAGACTTTCATTGATAAACGGATCTATTTGAAAGTTCATTGATCAAGGTGGTTTGCTTTGGTACTTCATGAAGACAAGGCGTGAACAATGCATTTTTAGAGAGAATTTACCGAGGGGTGTCCAACAAGAGTATCAGCGACGGATTAGCACCGAAGATTAATGGTAGTTGACACTTCATGTATATCAATCCCAATGTTTGTCCTAAGAAGATATATATCATGAGACAAAAAATTAAAAAAAGCTTGAGAAGACAATTCTCATAAAGAGGTGCAAAGAGATGCCTTGTTCTAGGTTAATTACTCTAATAACAGATTCAAAACAACTTTGTAACCTTCACAAAGTTGTGAAGGAAAAAAACACAAGAAGATAACTAGATTAGGGTTTCTAAACCATGACAACAACATATTATCCTTGACAGCTCGAACTAGATCCAACTTCTACGATTTTGTATATCAAGAAACCCTAAACCACATAGATAACATGAACCCTAATTTACTAATAAGATTCAATATAAGCGGAAGAGAGAACACCATAATCAAAAATACTAAGGTGGTGTTTGTTTTTTGCCAAAAGCTCTTCCCCATCTCTTCATCTGCGTGCACGCAGACGCCGGAAAGAGCTTTTTAGTTCGCAGACTTTTTGTTTTTTGGAAGACGTTTCATTAAAAAACGTATTCCTAACATCTGCATGGAGAAGATGTGGTGTTACCACTTCTCAAGTCTTCTCCACCTCTTCTCATCTTTTCTCCTCCTGACTTTCTTTTTTTTTCAATTTTGTAAACCATTTTCCCCCTTTTCACTTCCAAGCCAACCTCCGGCCGCCACCTGTCTCCCGGCCGCCGCATACCGCCACACGCCGCACGCCCGTCGCCCGCCCGCCGCTCATCGCTGTTGCAGGTCGTCGCTTCCCCAAACAATGATTCGGAAATGACGGGACATAAATACACGTTAAAGTTATTGCAAGGAAATCCCAAACAATGCATTGAATTGCTACGTATGTCTCATGAATCCTTTGTCCGACTATGTGCACATTTTAGAATTAATTTTTATGTTAAAGGATAGTAAACATGTATCGGCTGAGGAGAAGATGGCTATGTTTTTAATGATAATTGGTCATAATCAATGTTATGTGGTTATCAAGCGTAGATTTCAACACTCAAAGCAAACAATTCATAAATTTTTTTATGAAGTGTTGGATAAAATGATGCTTTTTGCCAAAGATATGATAGTACCGACTTCTTTCAATCCGAATCCAAACATTCTGGGACATAACAAAAGGCTACGAAGAATTTTTAAAGGAGCGGTTGGTGCACTTGATGGAACTTTGATACATGTTGTTGTCCCTGCTAGTAAACAAGATTTATATAGAGGAAGGGGAAAAGGGGAGTGTTATCAAAACGTATTAGCAATTTGTGACTTCAACTTGATTTTTACATTCATTGTGGCGGGTTGGGAAGGTATAGCACATGATTCTAGAATATTATCAGAGGCATTATCAAATACAAATGCTCTATTCCCGTTACCACCATCAGGTATAAAAATTGTTTTTAAATGTTTGTATTTTAGTTTAATTTCCTAATTATTTATATATCTTTACAGATAAATTTTATCTTTGTGATGCCGCTTATGCACATATACGAGAATTTATGGCTTCATATCGTAATGTAAGGTATTGGCTTGGAGATTTTCGTAGGAATTATGCATTGACCAATAAAGAAAAATTTAACCATGCATATGCAAAACTACGAAACATTATTGAGCGTTCGTTTGGTGTCTTGAAAGCACGGTTCCCTATATTGAAGAGGATGGCACCATTTCCGTTGGTTACACAAAGGAACATTACCGTTGCATGTTTCGCGCTACATAATTTTATAAGGAAAGAGGGTCTTAGCGATGACTTTTTTACACAATACGATCAACCCAATGTGTCCTTTGAAAATTGTGATATGGACGTTGATGCTGATGAAAATGATGTTGAAGAACATGGTACCGCATCAGATCGGGAATATATGACTCAGTTAAGAGATAAAATTGCTGAGCAGTTAATGCAGAATGTCGAATAAACGATTTATAAATGTATTTGTATGGTTTTATGAATATTATTGCAGTGTTGTATGACTTTTATTTATATTTTAATGTATTTTTATGACTTTTATTTATATATTAATGTTAAAGCTATTTTTAAAGTTTAAAAATAGATTTAATTTAATTACAGAATATTTCAGCATTCTGCAGATGTTAAAAAAACAAACAGTCTTTTTCTTGCATACTACAGACATTTGGTCCACCTCTTCTGCTGCAGATGTCTGCAGATGTGGTCCGCAGACTGCAGACGTTTTCCTGCAGAAAAAACAAACAACACCTAAAATAGAGCTATCAGGCTCTGATACCATGTCATAAATATTATCATTCTTTTATTAAAAAAAACAAGAAGAAGAATAACAAAACTTGTAACATAACGATTGATTTGAACTATAAAGACTCAGAGTTAGAATCTTATGATGATCTGATAACAAGAACAAGAACAAGTCTGCTAAAAACAACTAGGATAATCAAAACAATGAAAACCCAAATCGAAGCGCATAAATTGTTTTCACAAAGAGAAACTGAGAGCTGAACAAGAGAATAATGAAGATTGAAGTCTTGTTATCAGCTGCTCACATCCGTTTATAGGCTTAATATGACAATTGAGAGCTCCATGGGTACCCCAAACACCCATGCATGACTTAGAGAGTAAACAAGTATAGCAATAGGTCTTGGATCTTCAACATGGATCTTCACTTGACCCGGTACCCAGATACTGCTCCAATCCAAGCCTACAATCAACAACACATTATCAATTTTTTGATAGCAGCTGATAGTTTAGTGTCCAACGGTCCAACCCAATCCAACTCAAAAATATAAAACACAAACAAAAGACTAGAACAAATTTATAATTAAATATTTTGACAAATTTAAACAAGAATCGAGAGTTGTATAGTTTTAACAACATGTATCTCACAATTTGTTGACATCAATATTTGAAATAAGAGTTAAATGCGTTTTTCATCTCTGGGTTTCATAAAAATTGTCATTTGAGTTTAAAAGATTAAATTTTGCTATTTGCATCCTAATGTTTCACAAATATTGTCATTTAAATCCATTTAACTACTCCTAATTAACACCGTTAACTTTTTCGTTAAGTTTTCTACGTTAGGGTATTTTTGTAAAACAATTACAAAATAAAAAATCAACTTTACTTGAGAGGTTTTATGCATTCAATCTCATTTGATAATCCCCATTGTGATTTGAATCCACATATTAGATAAAATAAAATATAATGATAACCACCTAAAAATGATTCATTTCTAACTTTATAAAATATACACCACAAAAAATAATATAAATAAGCCATCCGACCTGAAATGTTTTATTGTGTAATCGTTTATTTATATGTTTTTTGTGATGCACATTATTTATAATGTTAGAAATGAGTCATTTTTAAATGGTTATCATTATATTTTATTTTATCAAATAGGTGGATTCAAATCACAATGATAATTACCAAAAAAGACTGAACATATAAAAACTAGACCTGGCAATACTAGCCCGTTTGCTTTCAATTGGGTTGATTTGGGTTTTAATTATAAAGGTATGGGTTAAGATGGGTTAGTTATTATTTTTAAGGGGGTTAGGATAGGCAATTTAAAAGCTGAGGAGAAAAGAAACGAGTTAAGATGGGCGATGCTAAATACCCTCAACGGGTCAGGATGGGTCACTATTACGTTTGGCTTTGAACCTTTCGCAACATGTTCATTCATCCTATCAAATATCTAGATCCCATTCAAAAATCACCGTTAGTGATTAATCCCCTATTTTGATTTAATACTTCGCCTATTACCTTTACATTTTCATCACAAATCATTGTTTAATGTTGTTTTTTCCTAAAAATTTAACCCATAATAATCCTCAATATGAATGTAATATTCAACCGGAAGTGGTGTAGTTGTTTCAAATCATTGTGATGACACAATCATTAAGGTTTTCGCTATAAAAACGTGTAAACTTTATCCTCCAATGGCATTCGATCGGTTTTTGAAGAAGACTCTACTAGTCGTGAAAACTCATATTCGTTGTCGAAACCCAAGACCTTCACCAACGTCTTCATCGCCATAACTGACGTCGACGTTCGTGGTCTTCGTCATTATTTTGTAAATTTAATCCATTAGTTTAGAGTGAAGCTATGCCTTTTCAATTGATAAACAAACAATTCGATCAATTTTAATATGGGTTGATCGGGTTATTCGGGTTTTGGGTTAATCAGTTTGGCTTATTCAGGTTTTTGAGGTTTGAAAATTTATCCGAAACCCGACCCGAATAAAAACAGTTTTATCGGTTTTCGGGTTGTTCGGATAACGGGTTGTTCGGGTCGAGTTTCTTCAGGTACGGGTGAGCTCGGGTCGGGCGGGTTAATCGGGTACGAATAAAATCGACGGGCCTAATCCTCATTGTATACTAATACCATCCAGAATGCAACCTATTTGAACTTTATGTATTGTTTTCAATTTTTAGACTTTTGACCCATTCTGACCCGAACATATATTTACCCGAATCCAACCTGACCCTAACCCGTCCTGACCCGTTTTTAAATTGGCCCATCCTGACCCGAACCCGTTTTAACCCGAACCCATTCTGACCCGTTACACTACCCGACCCAACCCGCCCGTTTTGCCGGGTATAATAAAAACCCCTTCATGTAGAGTTGATTTTTTATATTTTAATTGTTTTAAAAAAATGTCGCTAATGTAGGAAATTTAACGAAAAAAGTTGACGGTGTTAATTAGGAGTAGTTAGATGGATTTAAATAGCAATTTTTATGAAACATTAAGATGCAAATGACAAAACTTAAACTTTTGAACTCAATTGATAATATTTATTAAACCTCAGGGATAAAAAAACATATTTAACTTTTGAAATATATTCAAACCACGACACTAATAAAAAAAAGATTCCTAATCCACCATGTTTGTATATATGCATGCATGTATTTATGTGGGTATGTCTGATTACATGAATGTATATGTGTATAATTAGTTAAACATTATTGATAAATTTGAATAAGTATATAAAGCGCAACACTTTCATATATTCATAAATTATTAGTTATAATTAAGTACCACTTTATTTTTATTCTTGAGTAAACTAATATATTAGATTTAGTTTCTTGGATTAATTTAAATATTTAATAATTGATACCAAATAAGTTGTCTTCTAAGGTTACACTTTATGGTTTCTTGAATATACTCGGACATAGATCATATGGGGCACTCTTGAGTAAGACAAGAAACTACAACTCATTTAAACACTAGTTCTGTTCTTTCGCTTTCTTTATATATAATTATTCTATAGTTTTTGGCACTTTGGATTATGTTTTAATCCATACAAAAAAGGTGATTATCATTTATAATAACTCAACTTCATACAAAATGTATAAATATAATTCGACAAAATGACATATGAATTGGAATTCCCTTTAAGAACTTCACAAATAAGAGATGAAACCAAAACATTATGAATTACAATTACTAAAAAGAGTAGAAGTAGCGATGGTGAATTAAGATAAAACATAAAGACAAAGAAACACGTGTACCTAAGCAAATAGATGTGCGTACTATGTGGGCAGGCATCCGTACTCTACGGGCGGGCGAGCGCCCGTATATAGGGAAATTTTGAGAAGACATTTATGCCGGGGATATTTTAAAAAAATAAAACAAAAGAAAAGAGACATTTTGAGAATTTTTCCGCTATTAAAGCATCTACAGAGGATAAACAAGCATCATATGTGGTGATTATCACAAGAGTGATAGATGGACCGATAAATGTTGAGTCTGACTCACTAGACCGAGTTCAAAGGGTTGTAGTCGTGAAGCAATGCACGGTGGTTGTGAGTAATTTAGGGGTTGTTTGGCAACTTCTGAATGATTAAATGATGAACCAATAAGAAGTCTTAACCATTAAGTGTTGAACCATTAAGAGGTCAGAACCATTAAGAGCTAGTATATCGTTTATTTATTCAAATGCAAATGTCTAACCAATTCAGATTAGAGGTCTTAACCATTCAGCACTAGTATAATGCTTAACCATTCAGAGGCAAATGTTTGAACCATTCAGACATTTACTCACGAAACAAACAGTCTGAACCATTAAGTGTTGAACCATTTAAATATCTGAACCATTAAGAGGCTGCCAAACAGCCCTTAGAGGTGTATAAATCGGGTAATTTACCAAACCGGTTGTTGTTTCAAACCTTTGGTTTTGATCAACATAAGTTAAAAATACTAGTTACCAAATCAGTTTTGGTTGCAAATCAGTTTTGGTTTCAAACCAGTTTCTAGTTGAAAAGTCAATTGTTTCAGTTCCAGTTTTTGATATGTTCGACTATATTTTAACCGGCTCAAAACCGGTTTTAAATGAGAGGTACTCAAACTGCCTGGTTAGGTGGGTTCCTAACTGATTCCCTAGTCTGGCTAGATCAGGGTTCTAAACTAGTTCCAGATGACGAACCGGTTTTTACGGCACACTGGGCGGTAAGGGTGGTGGGGGCACTCACACCACATCCACCACACTACACCACACACCCACCAATCAAAAATGTTACTTCGCACTACACCACACCATAACACACAACATCACACCGATTTGAAGGGGGCACTCATACCACACTACATCATACCATTTTTTTAATTAACAAAAATTACTTCATTAATAAAAAAAATAAATTACAAATTATATTATGACAATATTAAAATGTAATTAAAAAATCTACTTCATCAATAAAAAATAAATCAAATAAAAAACATAAAATTTAATAATATAACAACATTAAAACTAAAAACCTAGAAATTAAACTTTCAACCACATACCTGGGCAATTTGATATTTTCGTTCAAGGACGTTCTTCAACATCGGTTCGAGTACATCGTCATGCAGTTCTTTAACATCGGTTCGTAAGGATTTTGAAACCAATCGGTTGTAGGCGGTGGTAATGAGTTGAAGGCTTGGGTAGAAGACGCCGATTCACTTGGCACCGATTGCACCTTTGGTAGATATTTTTGGAGCTTTAGCCTCTGGATTTTGAAATTTTTTTCTGGTGAGATTCACTTTTTGAAAGCTAATTGTGAATTTGTATAAAAGAAGATGAAAAATATTTGAGAATAATGTAAAATTTATTAGTTTGAGTTTAGTATTTATAATGTAAAACTTTTTTTTAAAACGACATATAGCCTTTAGGGTGGGGTAAGGCTCAAACGGTCAAAAGAGTGACCGTTGCCTACGGTCAAAGGGGGGTTGGGTAATCGCGATTTTTACACGGTGCAGGGGACCAGTGGCGCCGGCCCCCGCCACGACCTCACGTAGATTAACAAACCCCCCCCCCCCCCCCCCCCCCCCAGGTGCCACCGGTCCACCGGAGTCGGAGAAACAGACCGGTCTTCCGGTAATGTTGTTTGTCATCGTTTTGACTTGTGTTTGTAAGATGTATGTATCGTATTTGACAAAAACATGAGTCAACTACTGGGTCCCACGCGTCATTCGCGCGTGCACTCTGGGATATGACAGTTTCCAATTTTTAGTGATAATTTATCTAAATAATAATAATTATAATATCCAAGTTGGCATTCTTAAGACGTCTCTACACCTTTTTTGTTCCTGTCTTTTGACTAGAATTTATAGGTATAAGAAATCAATAAATAAAATAAAGTTAGTATTTTATATTGAACTAGTAGGCGTGACCCGTGTTATACACAAGATTATAAATTTTAAAATGCTTAATTCAAACGAGTTATACATTATCATTTACCATCCCAAACAAATTCACAAGTAAAACATTGATAAAAATGTAATAGGAAAAAGTATTTTAAGAAATGAATTCTCGAAGAATAAAAGAAAAATAACTAATGCGTAAATTGATAATTTTATTAAAGTTAATAGTTGTATTGTAAATTGATTAAAATAAAAAAAAGAAAATTTACTAAATTTCAAGATATTAAGTGTAAATTTCACATAACTGGAGAGTTTAATTGTAAAATTTTAAAAAATGAGCAAATTAAGCATGTAGTCAATTTGAAAAATAGCGCGGTTAGTTTCAAAAAATCCTCAGAGGTTTAAGTGTAAATATGTAAGAACACTAAATAGGGTTTTAATTACTTTAAGAAGAAAAAAAACTATTGTGATAACATTAAGAACACCAACTTCACTATTCATCATCTTATCGAATTGTTATATATAGTGGGTTGACCCGTGTGATACAACAGTTGTCACCAAGGCTCTTTTTCGACCCATCTTAAACACTAATTATATTATTATTATTATTATTATTATTATTATTATTATTATTATTATTATTATTATTATTATTATTATTATTATTGTTATATTAATTAGAATTCATTACAAAAGGTATATTTATTTTTTATTTTCAAAATTAATAACCTTTAATATGTATAAGAACTAAAGCAGAAATCAAAGTTAAGAAGTTAGAAATAGATATTTAAGGTATTAATATATAAATGGATGAATATATCTATTACATCAATTATTTATATAAAACATAAAATAAATAATGGAATGGGAATTGATTTTGTGTCTTTCATAAATGCTATTGTCTCTTATTTTTTTAATGTAAGGAGATGATTTTATATACAAAAGCAAAATAGAACTGTTGTCAAGATATTCCCTTAATGATAGTGGCGGCCAGTTAAAATGACATTGAGAAATTAAGTACAAGTATTATGGTTCATTTACTGATACAAGGGAAGTGCAACAATAGATCAAGGAATGCAACGATGATGGGTTAAATACGAATTGTTCAGAAGATGTTTTGAAGACATGGAAAAACTATTTACGTAAATATGGTTTTAAAAGGGAATGTGTAACCAGGTTGTTTAGTTTCACTTTGACAAATTTTTGTACATAAACCCGCGCAACGTGCAGGTGAATTTTCTAGTTTATATAAAACATAAAATAAATAACTATATTATATGTACATATATAAAATTATATGTATATTTTTATTTTGAATCGAATTACATCAAAAATCACATATTCAAAATTTTTTGATAAAAAAAACTTTGAATCGATTCGAATTTAAAAATTTGAATATATTTTCAAATTGGTGATTTCCGAATCGAATCGTATCAACTTTCGAGTTTTTTCAAGCCCAAATTGAACAGTGAACACCCCTATATGTAGGCATAACTACGATGTGTTTTACCATAAGTGTATTAAGAGCACTCACATTTTATTCCTTAAATTTATGTGAGTGTATACCCTATATTACATGGAATTATTGTAAGTGGTTGTATGTAAAGAAGAAAATAATATTATTGTTTATCTGTATATTTTAGGTAAACATTGTTCACCCCCATAAAACTTTTAATATTTTTTTAAAGTGGTTGTGAGTGAAAGGAAAAAAAAGTAATAATAAAGGTATAAAAATATTATTTAATTAAAAATAAGAGAAACTTTTTTTAATATAAATGTGGTTGTGAGTGGATTAGAGAGTAGACAAAATGATAATTATATAAAAAAATATTATTTAATTGTAAAAAAAATAATAATAATTAGTATAAATATAACTTTACAAGAATATGGATAAAAAATAATCGACAGAGTACCTAGGTTTCCTCTGTTCTATTCTTTGTTTTGATGGTTTAAAATCAGGAAAAGCCAACTTTTAAGGGATTATAAGTTTACAATGCTTCACTAGGACATTATGATGGTCCCGAAGTGAGGTTTTTTTTATCATATTTTTTAAGTTTGAGAATTGGTTCAACATTTTATGTACTTACTAAAGAAAAAAATTTATTTTCATAATCATCCTCATGTATCAGTGGCTTTTAGATAATTAGGTTATAGTTCGATAGACAAGGCAAATTTCATAGTTTTACGATAAACAACTATTATCCGCATAATTACACCGTCCTAGCATTATGGTGAACATTCGTATTAAGGCTATCTTAGCCTCACGGTGACCCATTTAGGGCCTAGTATAGGCATACAATAACCTTATGTCAAATCTTAAGAATTGTTTCGAAAAGTTTTAAAAGAGTAAATTCTATAAAAGTCTTATGCAGCGTATTCTAGTTTGTTTTTAAAAGAGAAGTCAAACCATTTTTAAATTTTAAAATTAATCAAATATTATCATAGGGTAAAGTTGAAATGTTAATCCACTTTTCACGACTTAACTTGCGTTAACCCGTCAAGATGAATCAAAATCCTTTTTTTTGTTCGAATAACATCATAACATGTGTATAACGTTATATTCCTTTATGTATATGTGTAAATTTATTAATGTAAAAATGTTAAGAAATGTATAATTAAGTTAAATCAATGTAAATGTTTGATTTTGTCACCAATAACTTTTATACACTTATGAATTTACACATATATAAAAAAAACATAACACTGTCTAAGTGTAATGATGTTACCCGAACGATAATAATAATAATTTTGATTTATCTTAAAGGGGTAACACAAAGTTAAGTCGCAAAGAGTAGATTAACATTTTATCCGAATCCTATTATCATAAAGCTAATTTATAAAACATAGGTGTAACAACTGCTTGCTACATTTATATCAAAGTATTTATATTATACTTCTTTAACATGCTGTTAGAAAAAAAATACAATACAATTAGTCTCATCTTCATAAAAATTAGTTGAATCGATACACTTATAATGTATTCTTACGAAATATGATTTTCTTTATTATATAGGTGGATGTCGTCTATTGATTATAAAAATTAAATGTTAATTGAATCATTTTAAACATTGCAAAGTAATATACACATTCTTATTTGACTACAGAAGAGAAGACCTTACATGTTACATATTTAAAATTGAGTAAACTAGTTGAATAAGAAGTTAATCTTAAACTTTAATCAAGTCATTTCAAACGTATTCTATATAATTTTCGATTAAAGGCCTACATGTTACAAATTTAAAAGGTGATTTGACCGCTAATGAGTTGAATTGAAAGTCAACGGCGATGGCACTTGATTTTGACCTAGTGGTCGTTGGTCAGCACAGCAGCCACACACTTGTTACTTCAAACAAATACGTCACTAAGGTGTAAGCATAACCACAATATAATCCCAATTGTTTTATGTGTTGAGGATTAATTGTAACCAAATTATAGTTTCTTATTTTATTCAAATTATACATACATATAAACATATAGGTCAAAAGTTAATCCCAACATAATTTCTAATACAGGATTTCTCTTGTTTTTATCGGCTAAAAGGGTGATTAAATCACGTTGAAATGGTAGATTGATGTAAAAAAGATACAACATGTGCAAAATATGACACGAGATTATCTCATGAAAAGCTTAAATCATGTAAAAAAACATAATCGTGTAGAAAAGCTTAAATCATGTAACTCACACGTAAATGTGTCAATTTTTTAAAGATGATGCGTATACATTTTAAGTCAAGAGAATATTTATGTAATTAGCGGGTCAAAATGATGATTCACATGACTTTCTTGAATAATAATGTGATATCAATATTTAGATTTTAGATACTAATAAAAAATATTTGTTCTCCAACGGCCAGCCTGGCTCGCCCGCCCGCCAGCTGTCATCTCTCCAGTCTGTTTAGGGATGCAAGATCCAATGCTCGGTTAACTGGCCAACTCTTGTGGTTCGGTGGTTTTTCGTCTGATACGAGCCACGTTTCTAGGAAAAAAACATTTTTATTTATCTTTTTACAATTTTAAGAAAATAATGATAAGAATTCTTTTTGTCAACTTTTAATATAATAATAATAATAACTTGAGTTATTTTTGTCAGTTTGGTCTATGTTATATATTTATTGGAAATTAGAATATTGATATTATTTATGATGTAATCTAGTCTTTTAATTCAACTAGTATGGTCCATCGACGCGCGTTGCGCACGTGATGGACAAACATAAACGTCTTGGAACATAATAATCATCACATTCGGGCTCAGAACTGATGTTCAGTTGTTATTAAATAGCAACCAACAACACTCTAGTTATATCATCACTGCCTTTAACTGGTTGAGGCTGCAAACTGGGAATCCAGCTTGCCTCAATCGATCCCACCATGCCAAAGTACGAATTTAATTCTTAATCATCACAACCTTCTCGGCATTCAATGAACCTGTTACCCTTTAGAAAGCTGTTTGAAATGGCCAACAACGAAAAACCATTGTGGATTTCAAACCATTTCTGAAACTTCATAACAAATTAACATAATAAAACTTTTGTAAACAACATTTAATCTCATCAAAGACCCCATCATTTGAAAACACCACCAAGGTTTTGCAATAAGTTAACACATTTAACAAACAATAGGCTCAGATCTGTAACACAATTGGCTGCAATGAAGGATGCAAGTTTAGAGGATGACCTGCCCCATCTAATTCTATCATTCCAAATTGAGTATTTAGATTTTAATCATCATAGCCCCTTCAACTTATGCAAAGAACTAATTACCTTATGGAGCTATTTGAAATCACAGGCAGAGAAAACCAATAGTCCCCTCACAGCATCATTCAAGATAAATAGTTGCGTCGGGGTAGGGCATCGAACCAAAAAATAACATCCATATGACCAGACAGAGGGGCAGCGGCCAGGAGGCCTGACCAGACCACCAAACAAAGGGTTCGGCCACCGGTAGGGCCCCTGTCAGATGCGCCACCATCGACTTTCAAGGCCAGCCACCACCGGTGCATGAAATTGGCACCAGATAGAGGGACGCCCACCTGCAGATACCCCAACTCATGTGCCACCGCCAACCTTTAAGGTTGGTGACCACCGGTACATGACATCGGTTCCAAATAAACGACTTGCCTTACCACGTCCTCACCATCACAAGCACCACCGGTCAATGGACTTGCCGGAGGCAACACAAAATATACATGCGCCACCATCGACGGCTTCGGCGGGCCTGATCGGAGCAGCAGACATATGGACTTGATGGAGCATGCCACAACCCAGATCTACCATCACAAACCATCACAAACCCGTATCGCGACCAGACCGACCACCACAGCCTCCATCACCGGCAAGTTCACAGAAAACTCTAAATTACCCGCTTGAAAAGGGAGATTGGTATCACCTGATTGCGACCGAGACCACAACCGCGACACACCATCGTGGGGAGCGCACCGATTGCAACGGAGACCACAACCGCGACACACCAGCGTGGGGAGTGCACCGGCCACCACCGATGGTGCAATAAAATCCTAAAAGATTGCGTCAACGGTGGTGGTCTCCGGTTAGATCTGGCGTTCACAACGGCGAAATGGACCAAAGAAAGATCCATCGGAACCATGGTAACCGCTCAACCCTAAGGCGGCGGTTGAAGCGCCGGTAAACCACAACCGGTAAATCGCCGCGAAAAACATTGACCAAAACCGTAGGCACACATGCGCAGGAAAAGAACCAAATATCAGTCACCAGCCAAATCGCCAGAGATCAACTGCGACGGCCGTAGGGATTCCGGTGAAAAGGATGTAACCGGTGGGGTTGGGGAGAAAAACACCTCATATAAGACAAAAAAAATAACTGTTCAATCTGTCACCAATTAATATAAAGGTAAATTTGACTAGAAAAACTTTAAGTTATTAAA
This sequence comes from Flaveria ramosissima, assembly GCA_025215565.1. Classification (NCBI taxonomy): domain Eukaryota; kingdom Viridiplantae; phylum Streptophyta; class Magnoliopsida; order Asterales; family Asteraceae; genus Flaveria; species Flaveria ramosissima. Next base: position 4,546,852 of record CM046031.1, read on the forward strand.
TTTATTTTCATGTCTGGTCGACTGGTCTCATAGACATTGGTTTTAACTAAAGTACGTTCATTTTTAATAAATATTAAAGTAAGAGCAAAAACAAGTTACGTTTAAATAAAATTTAAATACGAAAGTTAGTTTAAGTATAGAACACGTTTACATTTGCGTTGTTACAAGTCAACACATTTTAAGTAGTCCAAAATTTATCAACGGAAAATGATTATTGATTTTGACTTGTTTCATAGACGTGTGAACCAAATTAGGTGGTTGAAATAAGTCTTATCACATGGAATTTTGACTTTTTACTAAAAGTCTTGCCAAAATTTGGTATCGTTCCCTTCGTCCCATTCGATATCTTATTATTTGAAAACAAATAATTATATATATATATATATATATATATATATATATATATATATATATATATATGTATATATATATATATATATATATATATATATATATGTATATATATATATATATATGTATATATATATATATATATGTATATATATATATATATATATATATATATATATATGTATATATATATATGAATTCACAATTTTGATGAACAGTAACAGGGTTATTTTGGGAATTTATTTGGTTATTGAGTACTGTGCCTCTTCTTTAAGATATGTGATATGCCTCATTGATCTCCGACTCTATGTATTCTCGGTGACGCCGGCGGCGGCATTTCCGTGGTGTTCGCCGGCGGTTGGTCGTGTCGGCCTTCGGCTGGTGGTCTTTTAGGTATTTCTTTGGTTATGGGTATCGTGCATCTTCTTTAAGATCCGTGATATGTTTCATTGATCTCTATATATTCGCTGGTGGCGGTGCAATGGATACGCCGACGGCAGCGTCTCTGCGGTGGTCGCCGGCAGTTGGTCACGTCGGCCTTCAGCCTGTGGTCTTTCACACTTGGCGTTGTCTTCCTATCATTTTCTTTTGGAGGGGGGGGGGGACTGCTTCGTCGAGATCCACGACGGCGGATTGCACCACCCCTTCTTCATCACTTAGAATTCAGGTTTTTCGCATATGCTATAGAAGTGATGTTATGATTTAAAATTGTTTGTTTCAGGCAAGTGCTATGGTGGTGATGATGGTTGGGCCACTTGCATGTTTGTTTCGCCGGTGTTACTGTGGCGATGGCGATGGTGGCGGAGGCTGTTGCCACTCTGCCTCCCCTTTGTGGTTGAGGTGGGGCAGGCGGCGGTCTTCTGATCATTGAAAGTGTTCATGTTTTCGCGCGAGCACCTTTGTTGCTCCTATATTTATATGTCTCTCCGATGTGCTTTTAGGGTTTTCAGATTGTGACTGTGGTGGGCGGTAACGATGAATCTGTTGCCCCTCTGCCTTCCTTTTTTGGTTGAGGTGGAGCAGACGGTATCTTCTTGCGATTAAGGTGTTCATGGTGGTGGTGCAACAACCTGCTCGTTCCCTTTTGTCCATGTCCTACCTTATGCTCTAAAGTTTGCTCTATTTTGGTAACCGATGCATATGTCGGGAGGTTAATTGGGTCGATGATGATGACAGCAACCGCATCTGAGACCTATGGATATTGATGTTGCTGTTGCGTTGATTGTCATCGTTGCTATTTGAAAATACGCTATGTCAATGGTTAATTATGTCTGCTATGGGTATGTTTGGTATCACATTGCTGTTGTTGTTTGTATAATTGTCGATGATGACAGGCCTTTGCCCATCTGAGACTATGTTTGTATTGTTGCAATCGTCCGGAAATTGTTATAGTATTTACGTTGCATCAGGGCCGTGATGAAACCAAAAGGCTAGCCCGTTGTTTGGCGTGGCAGTATTTTTTGCCTGCAGCCGCTACGAGTAGCATGTTCTGAGCCTAAAACGAGTTTAGACAACGAATGTGTTACGTTCTTATTTGCATCAAATTCGGTCTTTACTAGATTTAAGACCGGTGTCCATCCCACGCGCAACGCCCGTGGATGAACACCACTAGTTAAAAGAATTATACAAGAATCCAAAATAGTCACTTATACATGCTTCTAGCTTCTTAGTGGTTTAGAATAATTTCTTAACATATATTTGGCCATTAAAAATATATAAAATTAGTCGAACTTAAAATGGTAGCCACACCAACTAGCATTGTTTGCATCTACAACTTACTCGTTATCGTTGTCATCTTCAGTATCGTTGTCGCCTTTATAACAAAGGGTGTCCAATGAATCGAATTATGAATACTCAATTAATCAAATCGAATTATTCAAATTTTAATTATTAAAACCTGGATTTGAATTCGATATTACACTTCGAATTGAATCAGATTTTAAATACTTGATTCTTGATTCGAAACAAATTGAGAAGTAAGAACCTTCAATAAAAGTTGGGTATGTGTTGTATTGTTTTTAGAAAGAGTTAATAAAGAGAATGAAATAGGTGAAAATTCAACATGTTCTTTTTTGAATCCCAGAAAATTTATTTATACAAATACGTTACTTAACTATTTTTAAACACTAATTCAATTTATTTCATGTTGATCAATCCTTATAATGTAGGTCTTTAGAATGTTGGTGTGCTCTACTATCTGTCGATTGATGTTGTGACCTATTAGAACACCTCTGCTACCCAACATGTATTTTTTATTTCATTGTATTAACTTTTATTATGAGCAAATCAGTGACATTAAATGTCAACAAATGTCTTTGAAATCAATGCCTATTTCTTTTTGTTATCTTTTGGTGCACATTTCCAGGGTCTTTTACGCTCGGGTTTACTTCTTAAGGTTTGATTGTTTGCATGGTTCGATCGGCCGCCTACGCCTTGTCCTTTACTCGTGCTATTCCTATTTGCTTGACGTAATCCTGGCTTTATTGTAGCTAATTAATTCATTTGAGGCCCACCGTATCTTTTTCTCGCCTTTGTCTCCCCTTTTAGATTTCATGTGCTTTCTTCTTCCTTTGACGAGTGAGACTCGACTCAAAACTTACCACTGTCTGGGGTGTCCGTGTTCTTACACGTCTATAATTGAGTTTACGCACGTTCTAGTTTTGCTGTGTGGTAAAGGGTTTGTTGGCCTTACTCAGGCAATACCCATCATGTACTAAAATATATTTTTTTAAATGACTTGTTTTGATCTAATAATTATTAACACAAATTTTCTCCATCATCCCAACCGGCCTACCTATTTATAAGGCTTATGTCAAAATCATATGCATTTATGATTATTTTATTGTCTATATTATATAATATTTGTGTGTATATTGATCAATTGATTGAACCGACTTCTATAGGCTCCAAAATTCCAACCAAGAATTCCATATTGTCGGGGCTAATAAACTTAAAAAATTGAAAAAAGAGTAGGAATCTACTTTTAGGAATGAAAAAATTCAATGTTATCTTAGTTATGCATAATCATCACAACTTTGATTACAAAATAGCAGATTTTATACGACTTGCCACATATTACATATATTATTTTCAAAAGTTGTTTTATTCAGAAAATATATTTTATATAAATTCTAATTAAAGTATTTAAATTACCGGTTTTTTTTCTACACTTTCAAAAGAAATGTTAGGTGTGCAAAAAATCCGACTAAGACGCTAATTAATAATTATTAAGTTATGATTTGTTTGAAAACCAAAATTTAATGGTTCGTTTATGATCATTGGTTACTTGGTCATCATGTGAAGGAAACAATATTTTAACATGTATTTGTGGGAACATTTTCCTATTTTTCAACCATTCAATACGATATCATTATAAAAGTAATTTTGTTTGATTTTAATACAATACTAGAAGGGTGCCCATGCAATGTGACGGGACGACATTTTACATCCGACACGTGTTTATAATATTTTGTTATTCTTGTAGTATTTTTACAAAAGTCTATTATGTTTTTAATAAGATAAAATTTAAAACACCAAATAAATGGGTTCTGCATAACTACTTGTATATTTACGCATTAACTTATTGTACCTCATAAAATACAGATCAGTTTAGCAAAAAGTTTACACTAAAATGTTAAAAAAACACAGGTTACAATTGTAGTTTTAAAAGTTTTTAACTGATAGATTAAAAGATATAGCTGAAAAGGGCAAAACAATGCGGAACGTCCGTCGTACGATGTTCGTTTAAAAATGTCTAAGTAAGCATTTATAACTAATAAAATGGTGATATAACACCATCATATTAAATGAAAGTTAGTGTAGCATAACTATCGTTTTACATATTACAAAAGGTTAAATATCATAACAGAAAAACTAAACACCATATTATGTGTAGTAACAAATATTTTTAAAGAAAAAACTTTAAAATAATAACAATCGTTTTACATAATTAAGAGCATTCACAACCCATTCCCCATCTTTATCCATATAGTTATACTAAAAAATCACTATTTTTTCTTTATACTTTTCAATTAAATAATACTTTTTATATCTTTATCATTACTTTTTCTCTATTCTTTACTAACAACAATTTAAAATATATTAAAAACAATATAGAATTTTGAACAGTGTTTCCCAAAAATACATATTGAACAATAAAGTTCCCATATTCTTCACTCACGACCACTTATAATTATACCATATAATATAGGGAATACACTCACATAAATTTAAAGAACGAACTATGAATGCTCTAAGCATTTAAGACAATGGATATTATCATATTATTAGTGATGAGCAAAATTTATCAAATACCGGTATGTACTTACCACACATAATCAGAACCACTACTAGTATTCGTATTTTTAAGTTTTCAGTATTCGGTACCTTCAGTTTCGGTACTTTCCGACATTTTCAATGATACCAGTACCAATCCATACCGAACCAAAAAATCAGTATCGTGTTTAGTTTACAGTTTTTATCTATTTTCAGCATCGTACCAATCTCGTCCCTATATATATTTTAATAACCGATGAACATAAAAAAACATAATGTATGGTAAAGCCCAATTTCAAGAGCCCAAATGATTTCGCAGAGGTTTGTTCATCTTCTCGGTGTTCTCTTTCAACTTTCAAATATTACTCATGATTTCATGAATTGCAGATTTCTGCTTGTGATAGCACATGATTCTCTCTTCAATGATTATCACTTTCAACATCCATCAGCGATATTTTTACATCCGATCGATAGAATCGAGGTAATTTGTTCTTTTCGTATCAGGATTCTGGTGTATTTTGCATGCACCAATGGTGGATCTTCGTGTTCCAAAGGTGAGTTCACTGTTCACATTTCTTCTATTTCTGTTAGCAATCAAACATACAAACACTTAGTAATCCAATCAACAGCCAAAAAGCGCTACTGAAATTTAAAATTATAATCAGTTTGAGGTTTTGAACCCTAATCTTATCTGTTATGTTTTTGTGTTTCATCCTTGTCATGAATCTAGAAGAACATAACTGCATCAGAGCATTTGTAGAAGTTATAGGTGTTTTGGGACTTTAGGGTAACTTTTGTATGATATCATATTTACAGGTGATGATTTGGTTACTAGCAAGTAGCAATATGTTTGTATAAAGTTATACATCTATAAGCATTTAATAGAGAGCCAGACACATTATTCTTCATATATAAGTTCTTAGAAGGGAAAACTTAATGTATGCAAGTTTTAGGAGAGTTTCAATTAGGTCACGTATATTTTTGTTTGTTTCAATTTGTGTGTGACGTGCTGATTAAATGGGTTAAATGTTTAACCCAAATCATATTTGGGTAAAATGGATAATTTAGAGTGTGTAACGAGCTAATTTTAAGTGTGTAATGGGTCAATTCTATAGAACTTTTTTCAAAGTATATATAATAAATTTCTAAAAGATTCAGGGGCCTGGGTGGTCGCCCCTCCTGCCCCTCCCTTGGGCCGCCCCTGACTAAATGACTGTGTCCTATTGATGCACTCCCTTTTATAACAACAGAGAAATCACCAACTTTGACTTCATTTGGTGTCTACTGTCATATTTAGACATACATGCTATATATAATTGATAAGAACCTCAATTTGAAGGCTAATTATACACATTCCTTATGACACCTTACCATCAAACCCATACCCATAGTTATCTCTGATTACAAACCAAAAACAACCATTGTGATTGCATACTTTAGAGATTAGTTGTTTCATCAACCATGTGAATATGATAGTCCTTTCTATATAATTTCTTTTTTCTCATATTTGCAACTGGTAGTATATCAAGTGCGGTATATGTGGTTTAATTTAACTTGTAATTATGTTTGGCACCTACCCATTGATCTAGGATAGTTATACAGTATCTCTTTAGCTATTGTAGAAATTTTGATGTTGTGATTTGAGGAATATAAAATCATGTGTGTGAATGTAAAAACTCACCATAGACACCTTAGTCATACTCTGATTTAGTTTCTAATACTGATCACAGATATTTACAACACTTACTCCACTACTACACATGAAGATTAAAAACATGCACACTCTGATTTTGTTTGTTTTGAGGAATCAAACAATAGGCCATGCAAGTGCTAGGATCACATATAGCACGAACACAATAGAAAACAATAAACAATAACAGAGACACGAGAAAATTTTTGTAGATGTACGGTCGCGGTGTGCAACCTACGTCCTCTTGGGGCAACTAGGGTTTTCTTTTTATTGAGTAATAATGATTACAAGCATAATGAGATGTATATATAGACTACAATTAGGGCTAATCCCTTTTGTTAATGATCTAACTAAACTGGGTTTATTTAGAACTTGGGTCGGCGTAGTCCGACTGCTCCAAATTAATTCACCTGAAGCCTACACCCAATAATTCTCCCACTCAGGGGCGTCCCAATGTTTTTAGAGGCCTAAAGCGAAAATGAAATCAGGGGCCTTTTAAAACTCTATCTTTAAAACTCTCACGTTTTGAAACACAAGCACTAATTGAATCATGATTCCTATATCAGTTTATTCAAAGCATATCCTAATTGATTCAATGATTTTATATTCTAATAAACTATAACAAGCAAAAAGCTAAAACAAATAAACAATTAGCAATTTGCAAATCAAATAAAAAAAAGCATATACAAAACTAAAAGAAATTTAGAACAATTAGCAATTAACAACTTGTCCCTAGAACAAAGAATTAAAGAAGAACAATTAGCAATACATTAAGCAATTTAATTTATTTAGGGAGAGAATCAATCAATTAGAGAACCCGTTCAGCCTAGTACCTAATCGTGAGTCCGTTACTCAACTAGATGCCCAGATGAAATCGAAGTTTAAAGGCTTCTTAATTGCAGCGAAATCAAAGAAGCAACTCGTGACTCCATCGGATGAAATTAGAGAAGCAAACGAAGGTTAGGGGGTTCTTATTCGTGACTCCAGTGAAGAAATCGAAGTTCTGGGTGGCCGGGTTCGCTCGGGGCAAGTAAAATCATAGTAAATCGAAGGTGCGCGGTTGTTCATCTTAACCTTCTGGCTTTCTTCGTCTCTTCGTTTCAACTCCCCCCGCCCCAACACCCAATCAAGAATCGACCAATAGCCTGTGTTGAAGATCTACGACCTGCCGACCTAGGTTCTATTCTTTCTTTCATTCATTCTTTTTTTATTAATTTAGTTAAGTTTTAAGCTTAGACTAAGAATGAACTATACAATAAAATTTATTTTTGGTGGCCTATTAGAATGGGTGGGCCTAAAGCCCTAGTTTATTTTTTTAAGCTGTTGAGCCGCCCCTGCTCCCACTTGGAGGCTTCGAAACACGTTCAGCTGCACTCCGCTTTTTTGTACTTTTGTAAAATCCATCTGATTTTTGCACCCCATAGCTACCCTCACCTTCTCAACACTATTCTTGAAGGCCGGCTGAAGCTATGCAAAGCTTCAACTTATCCAACACCACAGATTTGGTAAACATATCAGCTAGATTTTTAACACCTGAGATGTTCTTCAAACTGAATGCTCCATCACCAATCAATCATTTAACAAAATAATACCTCATCCCAATGTGCTTTGTTTTACCATGATAGACTGGATTTTTGGCATGTTTCACTGCACTCTCATTGTCACAATACAATGAGTAATCAGACTGTTGTTTATCCAATTCTTCAAGAAAAGTCTTTAACCATACTAACTCTTTACTAGCTTCAGCAATAGCCATGTATTCAGCCTCTGTTGTTGATAGAGCTACACTTTTCTGAAGTCTGGACATCCAACTAACTGTTGTTCCTCCCACTATAAAGACATACCCTGTAGTACTTTTGAATGTCTCTTTACAACCACCCAAATCAGCATCAGTATACCCTCTGAGAATTGCATCTTTCCCCTTGAAACATAACCTTGGTTTTAAAAAGCGCAAAGCGCACAAAAGCAACATGGTCTAAAATAGAGGCGCAAAGCGCAAAAGCGCATCGCTTTTCGTACGCGAGGCGCAAGATGTGTATATAAATATTTTAATATATATAAACTAATATATGCCATTTAATAATATAATTAACATTTATGTACAACCTAAAACACTATAAATACAACCTAAAGAAACACATAATATGTTGATACACTCATTGTACAACAAACAAAGCATGATGTACAAGAAACGAGAAAAGAAAAACAAATTAGAAAAGGTTGTGGGGAAACTTTAATAATAATTATTCTTCAAGGGTAACAAATGTAATTAATATAAAATAGAAAAAGAAGTCCAGTGGTTTATATTAGGGTTTAGGGACTCCAGCCGTCATCACATTCCTTCTTCATCTACAGACCTGGTCTCCTCCATTGACAAGGTCTCCTCCCTCGACTGAGTTTAGGGGACTCTAGCCGTCCATTTGCAGGTAAGTCTTCAACCCCATTTCATATCCATGGCCAAGTCGTGTTCCCGTACAGGAAGCGCACCATTGACGTCGATTTTTTGCCTCAAAAACGGGCTTCACCCGCGCTTCACGTACACTGCTCGCCTTAGGTTCACAAAAGCGAAAGGGGTCGCTCCTGAGGTCGCTTTGCGCCTAGGCGCGCCTCAGGCGCGCTTTTTAAAACCAAGAACATAACCTCATTTTAGATGTACCCTTTAAGTATCTGAGTATCCACTTAACTGCTTCCTAGTGTTCTCCTCGGATCTGACATAAACTGATGATATGTTAATTGAAGGGTACATCTAAAATGGGGTTATGTTTCAAGAGGAAAGATGCAATTCTCAGAGGATATAATGATGCTGATGTGGGTGGTTGTAAAGAGACATTTAGAAGCATTACAGGGTATGCCTTTACAGTGGGAGGAGCTGTAGTTATTTGGATATCCAGACTTCAGAAAAGTGTAGCTCTATCAACAGAGGTTGAATACATGGCTGTTGCTGAAGCTAGTAAAAAGCTAGTATGGTTAAAGACTTTTCTTGAAGAATTGGGTAAACAACAGTCTGATTACTCATTGTATTGTGACAATGAGAGTGCAGTGAAACTTGCCAAAAACCCCGTCTATCATTGGTAAAACGAAGCACATTGGGATGACATATCATTTTGTTAGAGGATTGATCAGTGATGGAACAATCAGCTTGAAGAACATCTCAGGTGCGAAGAATCCAGCCGATATGTTTACTAAATCTGTGGTGCTGGATAAACTGAAGCTTTGCATAGCTTCAGCTAGCCTTCAGAAATAATGTTGAGAAGGCAGGGGGTGCAAAAGTCATAGGGATTTTTTTTATTTACAGAAGTACAAAGAATTGGAGTGCAGCTGAACGTGTTTCGCAGCCTCCAAGTGGGAGAATTGTTGGGTGTAGGCATTGTTTTAAAAATCGGTTGAAGCGTGCGCCCAGAAAACGTGTTTAAGGCGGTGCCTCAGAGGTTTACTTGGTACGTGCGCCTCATGGGGTTGAGGCGCTAAGAAAGGCTGCGCCTCAGGGGGTATTCTGTTAATTTTCGATGTTTTACTCTTTGTGTCAATTTCAATCATTCCATGTCTTTTTAATGTGTTTTTTTTATGTTTTTGATAAATCCAATTATGAAATTAGTCTGTATTTTAATTTTTACAAGATATATAATTTTATATTTATTTTTTAAATCCGCCCCGGGCTTACGCCTCGGCTCGCCTCGAGGCTTACGCCTCATGAGGCGAAGGGAAAACGCCTCGAGGCTTGATTCCGTACTTTTAAACCTTGGGTGTAGGCTTCGGGTGATTTAATTTGGAGCAGTTGGGCCCGGCCAGCCCAAGTTCTAGATAGGCCCAGTTTAGTTATATTATTAACTAAAGGGATTAACCCTAATTGTAGCCAATAAATATATCTCATTGTACTTGTAATTATTATCACTCAATAAAAAGAAAACCCTAGTTGCCCCAAGAGGACGTAGGTTGCACACCGCGACCGAACCTCTATAAATCTCTTGTGTCTCTTACTGTTTATTTTGTTCTCTATTGTGTGTGTTCGTACTAGTTTGATCCTAACTTGAGAAACACCTGGGAACCCTCGAATCCAGCTGCAGACCACCGATTTCCTCTTAAAACATCATCAACATTCATTTTGATCATCATTTGAAGCCTTTCTGGTCTGCGAGAGTTGAGATACAAGATATGTTGGTGAGTTAAACCGTAAATTGAAGCTGTTGGAAGGATTTAGACCACAAAATTCTTGGTGTTGATGGTCTATTTGACCCAGATTAGTAGCAAAAGGGAAGAACAAGAAGATTGTGTGCTTTGGAGTATCAATTGAGGCTGTTTGAGAGTTTTTAACTCCAAATCAGATAAGAACTTGTGATATCTGTCTTCTGGTAAGCATCAATAATTTCCAAATTCATGGTTTTTATACAATTTAAGGGTTGAATGACTGTTTTTTGGTGAATCCTCTACAAAACAGAAAGTTTAGAAGCTGTTAACTCTTCATATATTGCAAAGTAAGGGCTGCTGTCTTGTTTAAGAATCTCAATTGCAAAGAAAAGGTCTGGTAGTGCTGTCTAACAGCAAAGGATTCAAGTGCACACTGTTATTAGTAAGGTAACATTAAGCTCTCTTATAGATTGGTAACTATTTACCCAAAATTTTAAGATATTAAGGTATCAAGATTTATGATTAGAAAAGTTTATGATATAATTAGGTGTGAAGTAAAGGAACAGGCACATTTAGAGATCATTATCATCATCATCAAAGTAAGTAAGATCCTTTCAAAAATAAAAGTAGCATGATCTTAAAGAATAGTTTTGAAAGAACACAAATAAAGTATGTTGATTGATAAATTAAGTTGAAGAAACTAGAAAGGATATTTAAAGTTCATAATAAATCAATCGAACCTGTGAATTAATCCATAATGTTAATCTTAAGAAGTGTTGATTTTTATGATGATGAAGTAATAAATTAATTAGATTTGTGAATGTATGACTTAATAATAGGGCATTCTGATGTACATTCTTGTGATTAAGGTTATAACAAGTTTAATAATTTAAATGAAATCAAATGTTACAAAGTGTTTACGATAATATGAGTAATATGGAAATTGTTTTAGTGACCATCGAACGGTAGGATTTTATAGAAATGTATTTAAGTGAACATGTTAGATAAAGTTATGAAGTATGGTTTTTAGCTTTCGTTTTAGGTGCTATACTGCTATGGGTCATAAATATTGTTTTCCGATAAAATTTGAAATCAAGGTAAATGGGTCGTTAGAAGCTAAGGACATAAATATGTTTGTTATATTATAGGTTGACCTGTTAGTTGCCTATTACTTGAGAAGCAAAAGGACTAAGTACACGTCTAAGTACAGTGAGTTTTCATGATTAAACTCCCTTTTTAATTGATTTTGGCGTTGAATATATGCTAGTATGATTTTTGAGTTTAATAATTTTTAAGTGCATTATTCTTATTAATTGTATTTTGACAAATCATTAAGCGTGTATGCTAGGGATATATATGCGTATAGTTGGTACCTACTATATTTGGCTGGATTGCAAGCGTTCGATGTTCGATGTGCTTCTTAGTGAACTCACTCGAATGTGTTATATATGTTAACTAAGGTTCCCTTGGTGGTAAAACCATTGAATCGGATTTAATTGTGTACAATTTATTTGATAATATATGTTTGAAGATTTTTTTTGTCTATATCATGAACTCATCGGCTTTGTGCTGACGTATATATTGAGCATGTACATAACGAAACCTATAGACACCCAACTCTCTAAATTACTTGGTGGTAGTAGAGAAAAGTGTGAAGAATTATGAAGTCTTTGCTCTTATAAAATTTTGAGCGTTTAAACGTGTTTTAGAAGAGTTATCATGAAGACTATATTTTAGTTTATCTTAAAGTTTATCTTTGTACTAAGTGAATTTAATCTTACTCTGTATTGTAAAATGGATTCTATTAATATATTTGTAAGCTTTTCGCTGTGAGTCTGTGCTAATTAGTCACCTTTGGCCCCATTTTGGTGGGGTGTGTTAGGTTGGTATCAGTGCCAAAGGTTTTAGCGAATTAGGGTTCATGTAGAACTCTAAGGGGCGTTTGGTATGCAGGAATTCAATGGAATTTGATGAAATTGGAATTTGAATTCCATGTGCCATTGTGTTTGGTTGGTAGGAATTCGTTGGAATTGGAATTTGAATTCTACTATTAACGTGTTTGGTTGCGAAAGGAATTTGGAATTAATTCCCTAAAATTCCTTCAATTGAAGGATTTCAAAATCCTTCCAAATTTTAAAAGATTTCAAATTCCACTAACCCCTGCCTTCGCCACCAACCGTCACCACCCCTGCTCAGATACTACCGACGACCCTTGCCGACCTCGTCGACCGCCCCCAACTGCCGCCAATGCCCCCGACTGCTGCCACCTGCCGCCAACCCCGACGTCGACGCCTGCCACCTCCGACTTCCTGCTGCCGCGACCAAACACCACCTCTGACTACGGCGCCTTCGCTCATGACATCTGATTTCCATCGGTCACCCAAAACCGTTCATTTGAAGCCCCGCTCACTGCTCGCTTGTCGCCCTACTCCACGACAACTCAAACCTGAAGACAACCAATCATGTCATAACCGCTGTCGACAATCGACAGTTGCCGTTAACCGCACCCGCCGCCTACAAATGCCCGTCTCCACCAACCACGCCCGCGGCCGACTACCGACCGTCGTCGTTGAACCACGTTAGTTTCAGAAGCGGCGAGCGGCTACTGTTGGTTTTCGGCTGCGGGCGTGATCGGTTGGTGGCGGCGGTGGGGTACGGGCGATTTTAGGCAACGGGTGCGGTTGGTGGTCGCGATCGATTGTCGGCGGCGACGGTCGGTGGTATGTAGCGGCGATGATCGCTGGTCATTGAGGTGGTGGCGGTTTGCAATGGGTGGTAAATTCCAATTTCCTTATAAGTGTTTTGTCATTAAAAATACATTTGGAACTTAAATTCCCTTTATAGATTCCAATTCCCTTGAATTCCAAATCCTTTTAAAAATATTGAATTCCAAATACAATTCCTTCTAATTACAATTCAAATTCCAACAAAATCAGCGAACCAAACGCCCCCTAAGTTTTAATCGTAGAATTTAATCCATTAAGTTTGACTAGAATCTCCATCATATTAGAAAGCCTAATAGGAGAGTATTAGTATTATCGTGTAAGGCAATTTGACAATTACACTTGATTATCATAATTGTGAACTTACCATTACGTGTGTGTACAAGTATTCTTTATTGTATGGGTTAAATCTATTGAGTATTGATTGGTAGGATTGGATGCTTAAAAGTTCAGTTTAAAGCATTAAATATGATTAAGCTTCAATATCTGATTGTATTTCAAGAATGGAACGTCATAGAAAGGGAAAAGGTGTAGGATTTCTATTAATCGCGGTAAATTATCGTCTCCCAAAACTGATGATGGATCATTCGGAGATCCAAACAGGACTCAACTTTCAGATGAACCCGATTTGTCAGGATATGTCACTGTTATGCCCTCAGCATCAAAATCGAAAGGTTGATCATGATGAACGTTCTTCTAGAGCTCAAAAACCCATAGGTCGACCAGAATCTGGATACCCGTATAGGAAGGAGCCTAAATCATATGAGCCTTAACTAGACTATTATAATGTTGTGCATGGATTCTCCTTTGAAGAGAAAATGATGAGGGCAGCTCTTCGTCGTAGCTGAATGGAGTCTTACGCCCCACCATTACCTCCGCTTGTAGCTCCTACCTATTATCCTTCACCACCGTCACCTTATCAGCCGTACCCCCTGTATCCCCCATATGCACCCTATCCTCATTTCCCACAGTATCCGGTATACCCTCCTTACTATGAGCCACCAAGGAGCTCACACTCGGGATTATCTAGTTTTGACTATGCAGGTGATCCTACTTGTTGGTAATCTGGGTCTCATATAGATCCATTAGAACTTGCAGAGATTCGGTCCCGAACACAATCTATAAAAAAAGGAAAGAGACTGGTATAAGGAGAAATTAGAGACGGTTGAAAAATCTAGAAAAAAATAAGTGATGATGTAATCGGTTATTTCAAAATGTTGGTTCTTCTGTATGTTTTATTTTAATATCATACTTTTTTTATTTTGAAGAAATAACATTTTGAAATAAACGATTACATTATCACTTAATTTTTTTCTAGATTTTTCAACCTTCTTCAATTGCTCTTGTACCAGTCTCTTTCTCTTTCTATAGATTGTGTCCAGGACCGAATCTTTGCAAGTTCTAATGGATCTATATAAAACCCGGATAACCGATGAGTAGGATCACCTGCATAGTCAAAACTGGATGATCCCGAGTTGAGCTCCTTGGTGGATCATAGTAAGGAGGGTATACCAGATACTGTGGGAAACGAGGATAGGGTCCGTATGGGGGATACATGGGGTACGGCTGATAAGGTGATGGTGTTGAAGGATAATAGGTAGAAGCTACTAATGGAGGTAATGGTAGGGCGTAAGACTCCATTTGGCTACGACGAAGAGCTGCCCTCATCATTTTCTCTTCAGAGGAGAATCCATGCACAACACTGTAATAGTCTAGTTGAGGCTCATATGATTTAGGCTCATTCCTATACGGGTATCCAGGTTCTGATCGGCCTATGGGTTTTTGAGCTCTAGAAGAACGCTCATCATGATCGACTGTCATTGGCTCTGACTCGTCAGGGCCATGATCATCTGCTTCACTCTAAATCGGATTCTCAGTAGGCTCCTCTTCATCTTCTTCTCGGTCATCATTTTTGTCTAAAGATGCACGGTGCAGCAACGCATTGGGCACCTGGACCCTAATTGTAGTACCAGGTCGAATAGATTGTCTAGGGGTTCTTGTAGTCTACTACTGGTTCTTTTCACAAATTTCCAAAGTTTTATGGTTGGGGATGGGGATTTTTGTTTTGATGCTGAGGGCATTGCAGTGACATCCTGACAAATCGGGTTCATCTGAAAATTGAGTCCGGTTTGGATCTCCGAATGATCCATCATCAGTTTTGGGAGATGATGATTTGCCGCGTTTAAATAGAAATCCTACACCTTTTCCCTTTCCATGACGTTCCATTCCTGAAATACAATAAGATATTAAAGCTTAATCATATTTAACGGTTTAAGCTGAACTTTTGAGCATCCAATCCTGCCAATCATTATTTAATAGATTTAACCCACACAATAAAGAATACTAGTACACGCATGATGGCAAGTTCACAATTACAGTGATTAAGTGTAATTTTCCAATTGCCTTACACGATAATACTAATACTCTCCTATTAGGCTTTTTAATATGATGGAGATTCAAATCAATACTTAATGGATTGAATTCTACGATTAAAGCTTAAAGTTCTACATGAACCCTAATTCACTAAAACCTTTGGCTCTGATACCAACCTGTCCCATACTAACCAGTTTTTTAAACTGTTCTGTTCTGATCCTAACCCATCTTGATACGACACCTCACCCTAACTAAAACTTTTATGAATAGTATAATCTTAGGTCTTTTAATTAGACCACTATACTTTTGTATGTTATAATTTGGCCAAAAATGTTTTTTTTTTCTTAAACCTCCATACTTGGAACCATTATAACTTTGAACCATCGTTTTTAATTGAACCACTATATGTTATACTTTGAAAAATGTTTCATCTTTATTTTACTAATTTACTTTGCTATCTCTAAACTTTAATAAAATTACGATATAGTTTCTTCCACTATATGTAAAACCATTGTTTTCTTTTCCATAATCGTTCTATTTCACCTTAATATCACTCTTCTAGTTTCAAATGCTCTTATAATTTTTTGGCCAAAAACTATAGAACAAGTCAACAAACAAATAATAAACTCGTTATTTGTTTAAAACTATGCTAAACTCTTTTGTATGAATAAACCCTTGAGTCACACCATTACAATGACCCCAATGAATCCTAATTTATAATAAGTGTTGTAAAATCGGCCTAATCGGCCAATTAATCGCTAGTCGGTCGGTGATGATTTCATGTAATCGGTGGTTAAAATTAGTAATCGGTCAAAATCGAAATCGGCGCTAGTTGGTGGCTTGATTCTAACAAAATTCCGTTCACATTTTGCCAAATTTTGGCCAAATGTTTGAAATTACAGTCAAACCTTGAAAATTTTGGTCAAATGTGTGTGTATATATAAATTTGAACATTTTTATAAAGATTACTAATAAAAATGAGTGTGTATATATATAAAACTAAAATTACTTATAAATATTTCAATTCGATTACCCCGAGTAATCTTAATTAATCGCTAGTCGGTGCCCCACTAACCGATTAGCGCCTGCCAATTTTTACAACCATGTGTATAATAAATCGGAAACTGATACGATTCTGCTTAAAGTGTATACGAGGAGAGCGCAAAAAAGGATGCGGGTCACCGATGCTGAGTTGGATTAGTTGGATACAATTATCGTGTCTTGGTTGGATCCTTTGGGCAATTCAGGTAGTGGCGATATGGAGTGGGGAGCACTTAGCATGCAGAAGTTCAGGAGTGGTTAACAGTCATTAGGATCTTTTACAGCAGGCTATTGTCATTTTGTTTTTGTTGTTGAATTTTATGTTATCTTTGTTATTGTAATCGGAGACATCGCTCATCTCGAATTGGGCCAAGAGCTGGAAAGGAGAATAGAGGTGCAGATGCCCTGTCAAGCAGACCTCATTTTGGGGGAGTTATTAACCCTGATTATCCTCTACTGCGTGGAGTCGCAGAATATTCAGTCCGGTTTGCTTAGTGACCCTGTTACTGCTGCGACAGTCCACAAATTAAAGGAAGATCCTGCTGCTATGACCGATTGGTCCCTGGTTGATGAGTTCTTATTTTACAAGGGGAGGTTAGTTGTACCAAATGTTCCAGACCTTAAACATAAACTCTTGTAGGAAGCACATGACACTCCCATTGGGGGCCATGGTGGATTTTTAAAGACTCTCAAGCGGCTCTCGGCTCGGTATTATTGGCCTAACATGAAACAAGATGTTCGTCTTTATGTTCAACAGTGTTTGATTTGTTAGAAACAAAAGTATCAAACTTTGTTGCCTGCGGGTTTACTTCAGCCCCTCCCGGTTTCTGCTTAGATATGGGAGGATGTTTATATGGATTTCATTGTTGGTTTACCCCCCCTCGTACTGAGCCGATACAATTATGGTAGTATTCGATCGACTAAGTAAATATGCTCAATTCCGTTGTCTCTCTCACCCTTTCATGGCTAAAGGAGTGGCTGCTTTATTTTGTAAGGAGGTGATACAGTTGCACGGGTTTCCGAAGTCCATCGTTTCTAATCGGGATGTGGTTTTTGTTAGCCACTTTTGGCAGGAGCTGTTTCGTCTAAGACAAACCAAACTTCACTTAAGCACGAGTTACCATACTCAAACATATGGCCAAACCGAGGTTGTGAATCATTGCCTCGAAGAGTATCTACGTTGTTTTGCTAGCGAGCAGCCCACGAAATGGAGTTTGTATTTGCATTGGGCTGAATAGTCTTATAATAGTGGGTATCACACCTCAGATCGCACATCTCCTTTTTCCATTGTTTATGGGCGACTGCCCCCGCCTTTAATACCTTATGTCGCTGGTGAAACAAAGAATGCCATATGGAGCAACAACTTTTTGATCGGGGTGATATGCTGAAACTTCTTCGTTCCAATCTTCATAAGGCATTGGATCGCATGAGGAACTAGGCCAACTCGAAAATGAGGGAGCTTACATTTAACATTGGTGATTATGTTTTTCTCAAGATTCAACCCTACCATCGGAAAGGTTTAGCCAAGCGATGACATGAGAAGTTGTCTCCATGGTTTTTCGGTCCTTATCGTATTACTCGGGCAGTAGGACCCCTAGCTTATGAGCTTGCATTGCCTTCTGATGCTCGCATTCACTCGGTTTTTCATGTTTCCATGCTTAAACCGGCTCATGGCTCGTTTTCTTCGGATCCGGTTCCCCTCCCTGCCTCTTACTCACGATTGGGAACTTGACTTCAGCCTAGTTCAATTGTTTCTCATCGTTGGATTAGTGAGGCCGACCGTCCACTTTTGGAATTATTGGTTTCTTGGTGTGATCGACCAATTGAAGAAGCTACTTGGGAGAATTATGATTTGCTGTTGGAGCAATTCCCTTTTTTCCGCCTTGCAGACAAGGCGTTTTACCAGGGGGGAAGTAATGATACGATTCAGCTTAAAGTGTATTCGAGGAGAGCGCAGAAGAGGATGCGGGTCACCGATGCTGAGTTGGATCAGCTGGATACAATTATCGGGTCTCGGTTGGATCCTTTGGGCAATTCAAGTAGTGGCAAGATGGAGGAGTGGGGAGCAGTTACCACGCAGAAGTTCAGGAGCGGTTAACTAGTCATTAGGATCTTTTAGAGCAAGCTATTGTCATTTTGTTTTTGTTGTTGATGTTTATGTTATCTTTGTTATTGTAATCAGAGACATCACCCATCTCGAATCGGGCCAACCTATTTGCTAATTTAATCAATCAAGTTGCCTGCTAATTACTAGAATCTATCAATAACTTAATGACCAAGCAACAAAATACTATCTATGGAAGTTTTATTGGTACAATGACATAAATAAACCTTAACAAATACTAGACAATACCAAATGAAATGACAATTACCAAAAAACAAATATTGACCCTAAATAACTAAAACCGACTAAATCAGGATTAACCCAATAAAGTTCCCTTAAAATTATAAAGTGGATATGCAAAAACATACATAGATAAAAAGTTTTCAACACTACTATACATTTTCATTCTAGAAATTAATGGGCAACTTCTAAACAATAAAACACCTCACGATATTGGATGTGAAGATGAACATACAACAAACACTACCACTTGTTTTCATTCTATGTAAGAAGTACGTTTGTTAAATCTTTCAGGTCTGTATCTTTTACTTTAAGAGTATTGGTTGAGTGACTAGTATTTTCAAGTCTAAATTTATTAGCGAACCCGTTTTCTGTTCCATACGAATATCTGTATTGCTTGATATGAGTAAAGATATATGATATTTGATTTATGATTCACCTTAAAATGATAAAGAAAACAATAAAATCTCTTCTTTATATCTAAGTGAAAGATTGAGCTTAAATTGAGATCAACAAATTACATACGTATATTCGAATATAATATCTAGAATCTTTTTATTCCTCTTCTGGATCCCTGACTTTTTAGAAAGTTAATCATTTTTATCCATTTTCGTTAACTCAGTTAATTGTGTTAGTTAAGTTGGGGGCATTTAAGTCATTTAACAAATTATTTAATATAAATTTTCATTTAAATCCAAAAAGTTGAAAGTTAAGAAACACAATCAATTGATTTAACCGAAATGAACAAAAAATTGCAATGTTCTAGATAGTCGGGGACCCGGAAGGGGGAAAACATTTTTGGATGGAAATGATAAAACAGACCAAAACTTCGGGACGAAAATGACAATTATCTCTAATATCTATATAATTCTATTAGTGCAACAACACTTGCATCAAAAACGATCTAAATCCTTACAATAGGGGAAATCGAGACCAACAAATTGCATACATACACTTGAAATTGAAAGTATAATGGGCACGATGAGATCGTAGTTTTCAGCGGGGTTTATGGTTCGCGATTAGTTGTAGCTAGGAGAACTTGGATTGATGTGGAGAAGACATGTTATCTGAAATACCTAATGACCCATCTTGACACATTTCATTTTCGCTATTGCGTTCTGTTGTGGGCTCCGATCCATCTTGGGTCAGGCCCTGGAGCAGCCGCAGACATGCTGCAAAAAAGGGTTGAGGGCAGCCGGGCCTAACCTCAATCTGCCTCAACTTATTTTTGTTGAGTTTTTATTGTCTTCTATTATAAATACCCATGTTCGTAATAAAAAGAAACCCTGGTTCGTAGCCCGTGGACGTAGGTCAATCCTTGACCGAACCACGTTAACTCGTTCTGTTCTTTACTGTTTTGAATATATTCTGTGTTCGTGTGTTTGTGTTGTGTTTCTGCTGAGAGAACAGCAGCAACATTGCTGCTGTCTATTGCTGCCGCCAACAGCCATCTGCAGAGCTGCTGTTTGCAGTCAATAACCACCAGCCTCCGCCACTTACAGCCGCCGCAAGGGGCTGTTCTGTCGAGAACAGGGGCTGCTGCCACTGTTCTTTTTTGGGCTGCTGCTTCTGTATTTGTTTCTGATCAAAGAACAGCCACAAAACAGGTTCTGTTTTTGGTATTCTGTTCAGTATGATAAGTTCAATTTATTGGTTGTTTTGGTTAAATTATTTCCGCTGCGTAGTTACGTTTGTTACTACTATTATTGCTATTGTTATCTCGTCACTTGTTTTAGAAATAAATTAGAAATACCAACAAGTTCTTAAGGCCCGAGCCATAGTATTCTATTGATTTCCGGGCCCTATCTGAATCCTCGGGTCAGCTGCGTACACGTAATACCTAACATTGTCTTGAGTTATTGACCTGTTGATCACTTTTTCAACTTTTAAAGTTGCCCATCTTGACCCCTTAAAAATATAACTTAACCCAACTCAACTGATTACTTTATATTTAGCTCAAGTCATTATATTAGAGCCCAAATTTACCCACTTGTGTCAAATTTGCTTGGTCTAGGAAGAACCAAAGGTCCAACAAGTATGATGGTGATAGAACCCAAAAAGACAGCTTGATTAACTTCAAATAAAAAGTACTGATAGAGCCCTATTCGAGAAGGGTGATCTCCGATTATAAGGTTTAGAAATCCTACTTTTGATAAACTAAACAAAGATAACCACACACATCCTAAGAAGTAAACATAAATAGGAAGAATAGGGGCAATTAGGCTGCAGTTACTCCCTAACATTAGGCTGCAGTTACTCCCTAAACATTAGCTAACCAGGACAGTTAGGCTGCAATTATTCCCTAAACAATAGCTAACCATTCTTCCACTAACCCACTAGGCTGCTGCCCTTTTGATCCGGTACCAAGGCCCACCAAACCACCCAATTAGGATATGGGTTTGTATCAATGCATCCTCCCTGGACAAGCGACTTGACCTCAAGTTGAATGCTGGACCAGTATTCAAATGGTTCCACAGATAGGAGATGAAAGGCTGCTGGATTCTGATTGCTCTTCCCTTTCCTGGGTCCCACACAATGATAAAAATTATAACCATATGTTTCGCAAGTGCCAGTGCTGCTTAGTAAGTTTCAAAATGTGCTAGATCAAACAAGAGTATCCTAGGGCACAAATAACGCAGATCAGAGGCATATCTCAGGAATTCATTGCGTTTCAGATGTGTATGTGGAAGAAATCAACACGCTTTTATTTCCTTGACGCCTTGCAGCTAACGAGATCGGTGGGTCAATATCTTTAAGCAAGCCTCTTATTTCACTAATTTTTCCTCTCCTCTTCCGATCATGGCTGCCTTTTGCTGTTAATTTCTTTGCCGGTGCCCAAGCTTCAATTGTGGTGCCATCAATTTTTCCGTCGTGCATTCCGTCATCCATTTCATTGGTGCCCTTAATCCCATCACCGCTTATGTCGCTTTGATCAGTGATTCTGCCACCAACGCTAGATCTAAGTGGCTGAAGAGGGTCATGCTTAGACCCTTGCAGCTCCTAAAACAACTGTGTTCTTCAAATTATCCTTTGATTCTTTACTTTTACAAGAATCTTTGTTCACTTGAACTTTGATTTCTTCAACATCGTCCCTCAAAGATGCAAGAATGACATCTAGTTTTGCTGCAATGGTTGCTAGTTGATCTGCCAAGTTCTGGGTTACAGGTGCCATTCGATATCCCGGCAATGGAACCAAATGATAGAACCCAAAAAGACAGCTTGATTAACTTCAAATAAAAAGTACAGATAGAGCCCTATTCGAGAAGGGTGATCTCCGATTATAAGGTTTAGAAACCCTACTTTTGATAAACTAAACAAAGATAACCACACACATCCTAAGAAGTAAACATAAATAGGAAGAATAGGGGCAATAGGCCGCAATTACTCCCTAACATTAGGCTGCAGTTACTCTCTATACATTAGCTAACCAGGACAGTTAGACTACAGTTATTCCCTAAACAATAGCTAACCATTCTTCCACTAACCCACTAGGCTGCTGCCCCTTTGACCCGGTACCAAGGCCCACCAACCCACCCAATTAGGATCTGGGTTTGTATCAGATGGGTTTGGTTGGATTTGATTATCTATTATTAATTTTTTATTTGTATGGGTCAGATTTTATTAGATACAAGCTAGTTTCATGAACTTTTTTGATCTGACCCGACCCGACCTGTCTTGAACCGGTTTGGATGACACTTGTATATATCCCTCAGATCTTTAATACATTAGATAAGTAAAAAAATGTACTCGGTGCTAGATTTAGCTCCCTTTGTGGGTAGGGTTTACCGTTTGGGGAGGGGCTAGATCGCTTTGCGATTTGATGTATGCAGCCTTACTTTGCACTTCGTAAAGGAGGCTATTTTCACAGCTTGAACCCATAGCTTCTATTTTTCTTAATGAATAACAAAATGTTCATAGATAAAGCAATATATACATTTATATTGACATGGTTTATTGCTACCAGGCCACATGGTTTAAAAAAGCGTCTGAGGCGTGCGCCTCAAGGCGAGGCGCCCAAAAAATGAGCCTGAGGCGACGCCTCAGAAGGTTATTATGTTTGTGCAGCTTAGGGGGCTGAGGCGCTAAGAAAAGTTGCGCCTCAGGGGGCTTTACCGTTTGTTTTTTATTTTTAGACTCTTTGTGTCAGTTTCAAACATTCCATGTTTTTTTAATGTGTGTTTTTAATCTTTTTGATGAATATGATGATGAAATTAGTTTGTATTCTATTTTTTATAAGATATATAATTTTTATATTTATTTTTTAGTTCCACCTCAGGCTTACGCCTCGGTTATTTCCACATTTTTAACATCACAAGCAAGTCACATGTTATTTTCACATTTTTTTAAAAACTTTCATAACTTTTTGTCACGACATTATATTTTCAAAAAAATTTCACCATTAATTTCAGTATTTTTTTTATTTTTTCAACGCGTACAATATTGATGTACTTAAAAAAATATATATTCACCCGCTATTTATACGTGTAAATCTAGTTATACACATGAGTAAATCCGGTTATACATGTGTAAATCCGGTATTACACATGTAAAACGAAATTCGTAAAAAACGAGTTTTTTTTTATTTTTTTTATGATAGAGGGAAACGAGAGAAACATTTTTGTTTGTTTTATTTTTAGGGGCAATTGCATATATCCCCCTCTAAACTTATGAAATTACATATATCCCCAAAGCATGCATAAAATGCATTGTATTTATGCATTGAAAACTTGTGTTTTGGGGAAATATGTAATTTCAAGGGTGGAGAGGGAGATATATGTAATTCTCCTATATTATATGTTTTTGTTATTTACCATTTTACCATTGAAAACTTGTGGCTCATATTGGTTTCTAAAGTTTTCATTAGAACCCTCCCCTATAATATCATATGCATTTATTTTATTTTACACATATGTAAAGGTGACAACAAGTAACCGAGTCGATACAATTATTTGTTTTATCTTTCAACGGGATAAATGGGTTAACCTAAAGAGTTTAACTAAAAAGGTACCGGGTCAAACCGGTTGAAAGTCATTCAAACCATACTCATGCGTAAACACCTTAACTTGCTTTATTATAAAGGGTTAGATTATTCTGTAACTAACTAACTAACTATATAGTTTTCGTGATAGTATTTGGCGCACAATTTATTCATACATTTTTTTAAACACGTATAATAACCACGGGCCACGTCACCCTGACCAACCCAATTTGACTTGCACAAAATGTTTTTTTTTTAATTTTATTTTGTCCTGTTACCCAACGTGCTCATATTTGATTACTCCCTCGGTGATATTGCAACTCATATAAATACTTTCTACTATTTTCCCCAGGTTTATGTGGCTTAAAGAATTGAAGTTGCATAGCGACGTTTCTTTTAAACCGCCATTTCGGCTTGATAAATTCGGATGATACAAAAGGCATGGTGTTTGAGGGTTTCGCGTCAAGTGCAAGTTCACTCGAATGCCAAAATATCGCATTGGTCATCAGATGGACCCATTTACTCTTATAACACTAAAGTTAATGAACAAACATACATAGATGTGGCATTCCATCCCATCATACTTGCTACGTGCAGTTGGAATACAGAAATCTCTGTTTTAAACGTGACGAGACTAGTATTGTATCGCGATTGGTGGATGGTTTCGACAAGTAATTAATATTATTTATTCGTGATTTGAATGCGGGCTCATTTGACTTCAATGAACTGTTGAAATGTTTTTTTCTGGAGTATTCGAGATTTGGTGTATCGCATTCGAGGTCTATTACCCCACAGGTATTATTATTATTATTATTATTATCGATACGTTGCATTATTCTTGATTGAAACATGCTTGTGTGTTGGTCCTATCTGAAATATTTGACACTTAAGAATAGCTGAAAACATGGCTGATATTTTGGATGACTATGTTTAATGCTCCAAACACCCCATGGGCCATGATGACTCATCTCTAGTATTGAGTTATTTTGTCAAATTGATTTGTTTCACAGCAGTTGCACAATGCCAAAAACATGTAGGATTGTAGGTAGAGCTAGTATTAAGTAAGTTAGGTAACGGGTCATTCTTACGACAGGTCAAACGGTTGATTAAATTTTCTTTTTGGTGTCAATAATTAAGATGTTTGAGTGACTGTCAATCTAGTTGACCCGTTATGTTTTTAGCTAATTTCTTTTGCTTGGCCTACACTTTTTGTCGAAGACTGTTTTCTAAGACTTGAACCCATAATTAGGGTTAGACTACGTATATCAGATCACGAAGCTGCAACCGATCTGGGCCCTTCTTAAAACGGGAGTTAGTTAATCATACGCCCTTTGTTGAGGATGATGCACCCAATTGGATATTTGTGGGTTGTAGATTGTTGTTGGTTGTTATAGAATATGCTTCATATAATTGTTATGAGCAAAAGAGTTATTTATTGTCCACCTCATTCTTTTTTTGTTTCACTTGTTTGTGGGACTAAACTAACATCCATCTAGTCTCTCTCTCACATTCTCTCTCATTGTCATACACCATTACCACCCATGCAATGCTAGATTGTCAAATTTTGCTTTCTTTATATACACACATTGTAAAGTTATGACTTATTATGAGGGTTGTTTTGAGAGTATGCAGAAAATAAATCCAGTCAGTTGTAACATTGAATGAATAGTGATGATTCCTTTGGGTGTGAAGTTATAATTTACAAGTTATAATATATATTAAAGGGTGAAAAAAGACATGTTAAAGCAGTTACACTTTCTAACTTTTGGTTTAAATGTTAGTAAAATATCATTTTTGATTAAACATTTTAACCTCAATTAGCTACATATCCAGTTTCTTATAAAAAGAAGTATTCAAGAAAATCTAGAAATTTTTGTTGTATTTTATTATATAAGTATTGTTGTATTATTTTAAGACTGTAAGGTTTGATGTATTGTTAATTATAACAATAACAATGTGTCAAATCATATACAAGGATGCAAGAGCATTCATAATAAAGCCCTATATGCATCCGTATCCCTATTATTTATATCTCTATTATTTAATTTTTTTTTGTTTTACACCTATATTAGGATCTCTATCTCCATCTACATCTTTAAATTTTATAGATATATAAATAGTGATTTTTTAAATATAGAGATTCACTATTTACCAATCTTTATAATACTTTATGTGTGTTTAAGAGAGAAAAAAATAATAAAATCAATGTTTGTGAGTGGGATAGAGATGGAGAAAGAGATGTGAGAGGTTAAACTAGTTTAGAGATAATATTAAAAAATTGTGAATTTAGTATAGTTACATAGATAAAGATGCTATTGTGAATAATGATGTATCAATGTGTAACAAAATAAAAAAAAAAGCAGGGGTCTTAGGTAGCAATACCAAAGTTTGTCACAACGCATTAGAATCATTGTAATAGTGAATAAAAGCTTTTAAGTTTAAAACATATAATAATTTGTTAACAATTCCAAGAATTTATATTTTCTACATAAAATGCAAAAATCATTGGGTCGCGTGACTTCAATCTCAATTGTGTAGCTTCATCCTTACTTTCAACCCATTTGACCTGTTTTGTTTTTAATTAACTTCTTTTGCGTGGCCTGTTTGAGGTTAACACATCACATGTCAACACTCGACACATTAAGATCCAGGGTATGTTATGTGGCTTTTTCTTCGTATATAAATCGATGAACTCTCATATTGTTAGGGTGTTACAGTAGAGTTGGCTTAGGTGTTTGCATCATATGCTTACAGTAATAGGACTTTGGGGGTCAAGATTCAAGAAAATATTGGTCAAAAGAGTTTATTTGAGGATGATGAACCCTTTTGGATATTATTTGCGGGTTTAAAAGAATATGTTACTATAATTGCTATAAGCAAAAGATATGGATGATGGATTGGAATACATTTGATATATTGCCTCTGATCTGCACCCTGATTCTTTTTTAGTTTCACTTGTTTGTGGGACCAACATTCATCTAAAAGGTTGTTTGACAACTTCTGAATGATTAAGTGCTGAACCAATAAGAGATCTGAACCATTAAGTGTTGAACCATTAAGATGTCTGAACCATTAAGAGCTACTATATCATTTAACTATTCAAATGCAAATGTTTGACCAATTCATATAAGAGGTCTTAACCATTCAGCATTAGACATTTTAACCATTCAGCAATAGTATAATGTTTAACTATTCAGAGGTAAATGTCTGAACCATTCAGACATTTGCTCATGAAACAAACAGTCTGAACAATTAAGTGTTGAATCATTCAGACATCTGAACCATTAAAAGGCTGTCAAACAATCCTCAAGTCTCTCTCAATCTCTCTCTCACTTTCTCTCTCATTGTCATACACCACCACCCATGCAATGCTACATTGTCAAATTTGCTTTCTTTATACACGCAAATTGTAAAGTTGTGATGGTTGTTTTAGAAGATGCAAGAAATAAATCTAGTCACTTGTAAGCAGAGGTGCTAAAGAGGTTGTGTTTGTAGGTTCATGGGTCCAACCCGACAAGAACACAAACACGAACCGAACCTCAGAATCATATCAGACATGTGAATCCGAACACGACACGTAAATTTGTGGATTGACACAAAAATGACCGGTTTGGTCCGATTTTTAATTAATTGTATTTTTTAAGATATTAATACTCTAAATTTCTATTTTACAACATAAAATATAAATGAATATAATACAGTTATATTTTGAATATAAGGTTTTATTTCAATTTCTATTTTTAGTTTTATATTTTGAATAAACATCCAAAAAAATTAACTATGACGTAGAACATATATAAAAAATAAAATAATTAATAAATGAGTTAAATGGGTCAACGTACGAACCCACTAGGTTGACCCGAATATTATCCGCCTAGCTAAATGGGTTGTCGGGTTAGAATCGAAACTGATCCGAACCCATTTATACTAAACCCTAATTGTAAATTTCATGTTAAGTTGGGGTTATGTTATTGTATTGGTGTTATAAATTTACACGTTATAAGCATAAAATGAATAGTGATGATTTCATTGGGTGTGAAAATAATTACCTTAATTACTAATAATATTATTTTATATTTTTTTAGATTAAATTGTTTTTAATAAATTAAGAAAGAGATCTTTTTATTAATGTTATTTTTAAGAAAATATTTTTTTATAAAATAATAAATTTTTCTAAAACATCAAACTTTTTTAAAAATACGAAATATTTCAAAATTGGTGTTTTTAAAAAGTAAATCTTTTAAAAACCAAAATTATTAAATATGGGAGTTATAATAAGGAAATTTATAAAAATTGATATTTTTATACGGTTTGTTTTAGAACAAAATATTTAAATCTTTTTTAGAAAAATACTTTAATAAAATATTTTAAAAAAGATGATATCATTGTTTTATTACTTACGGTCCTCACTCATACGTAATTTCAGTCATATCATATTTTAGAATATCGTTTTATAATTAATAAATTTTATTATAATAATATTTTATTTTTTAACTCGTGTAATACTCGGGTTTACGAAATATAGTATTATATATTAGAGGATAGAAAAATGACATGTTAAAGCAGTTACACTTTCACACACTATTTAAATTTTGATACAAATGTATATAAAATATCTTTTTGATGAAACATTTTAACCTCAAATAGTTATATTTCAGTTTCTTATAGAAATTAAGCAGTATATACGAAAATCAAGAATTTTATGTTTTACATATTATAAGGACCAAAAGTATTAATAAGGTTTGATGCATTGTTGATTATGAAAGGTGTTACCAAATGGAATGTAGTTTAGTGGCAATAACATGCAACAAAGTTAAAAAAAATCAAACTAATAATGCTAAAGTTTTTATGCACATGATCATAACGGTGCGTAGGGCCGGCTCTATAGTGTAATTTGTGAAGCATTGGGCTTGGGGCCCCTAAAAAATAAGGGCCCCCATTTTATAAAAAAATATATATTGGGTTTTGGTATTATATGGGCCAATGAAATTTCAAAGTGATAATAAAACTTGATAGTTGAGTCCAGATAAAAATTTTGATAATCGACTAGCCTTTTTTTGCCTCTTTTTTTAAGGAAATCAACTATCAATGACTAAATGTTAGTATACAAAATTTTCTTTGATTTATTGCTTTTGTTTAATGAAATTTGATTAGGTTGCTTATGTTTAGATTGATTTTATGAAAAAGACCTTAATTTTTTAGTTCGATTGGGGCCCCATAAAACGTTGAGCCGGCCCTGACGGTGCGCTAGAACTCCATAAATTTTGATTCATTTTTGCAATGGCATTTAACGCGCCTATATTTATAAGAGTGCACCAAACTCATTCGAATGGTCCTTCAACCTTTTGCAAGTTTGAGTCTTTGTTGTAGTGGGTTTTGATGTATATGTTTGTAATGATGTGTCGTACATATGCTAACAATAATAGGACTATGGGGGTCAAGAAAATGTGGTTTTGAGAGTTTGTTGGAGGATGATGAACCCTTTTGGATATTATTTGTGGGTAGTGGTTGTTATTGGTACTAAGAGAATATGTACTCATATAATTGTTATGAGCAAAAGAGATGGATGATGGATGGAGAAAAAATGGATTTATTGCCCCCACCCTCACTCTTTATAATTGATTTATTTCACTTGTTTATGGGACCAACATATATCTAGTATCTCTCAAACTTTCTCTCTCATTGTCATACACCACCATCCATGCAATCTTAGATTACAAATAGAAATTGTGAGATTATGAGGGTTGTTTTAGAAAATGCAACAAAGAAATCTAGTCACTTGTAAACATAAAATGAAATAATTAAAAGTGATGATTCCTTTGGATGTGAAATGATAATTAACAAGTTATATTATATATTAAAGAGTGAAAAAAAAGGATGTTAAAGTCGTTACACTTTTACACCATTTTTTTACTTTTAATATTAATGATAATAAAATATTATTTTGATAGAATCATTTTAACCTCGTTAGATATCTCATCTCTTATAAAAAGAAGTACACAAGAATTTTTAGAATTTTATGTTCTATATTCTTTTATGCTCTATAGGTATGTTTTTAAAGACCGAATACATGACAATGTGTCATCATTTACAAGGGACCAAATAGAATGTTGTCCAATGGTAAAGAAGTAAAGATATGTAACAATATAAAAAAAGCAGGAACCAATGTCTTAGTTTGTCGTAATGTAATTAAAATTAAAATCACTACAATAGTGAGTAAAAATTGTTGTGATGGTGTTGATTTTTGATGTCAATGTATCAATTCCGTATGTTAAAATTTGCAAGTTTAATTCACTATTATAATGGGTTTTTGACACACTCGTGAACAACGGTGCTATACTCCAGCTTTGCTAGTTTGAGTCGATTCACATGTTTGTATTGACACGTTAAACTCAATACAAAAGGGCATCAAAACTTCGCGGTTGTAATGAATTTTTATGCACATGGTCATAATGGTGCGTTAGAACTTTACAAATTTTGGTTCTCTTTTGTAATGGCATTTGATGTTCACATGCTTATAACAGTGCGCCAAACTCATTAGAATGATCCGTCAACTTTGCAAGTTTAAGTCTTCTCTCTAGTGGGTTTTGATGCATATGTTTGTAATGATTGTCATACATACATATGCTTCTAATAATAAGACTATGGGGGTCAAGAACATGTTGGTTTTGAGAGTTTGTTGGAGGATGATGAACCCATTTGAATATTATTTGTGGCTTATGGATTGTTGTGGTACTAAGAGAATATGTAGTCATATAAAAGTTATGAGAAAATGAGATGGATGATGGATGGAAAATATGGATTTATGGCCCCCACTCTCATTCTTTTTCAGTTTCACTTGTTTGTGATACCAACATCCATCTACTATATCTCTCTCACATTCTCTCTCATTGTCATACACCACCACCTCCATTGCCAAATTTGCTTTCTTATATACACACACACATCAATGAATAATGATGTTGTTTTTTAATGCATTGCTACCAACTTTTGCATTGGTGTTTGTTTATTAGTTACTTGCTATACATTCTATTTGGTTACACTCTTGTTGTAATGGGTCTTGACACACAAACTTTTAAGGTTGTGTTAGAATCATTACAATACTACATCCAACTTTGTAGGCTTGATTCGTTGTTATAATAAGTTTTGAAGTACAATTTAATTAGATGTTGCGGTGTGTCAAACATATCAAGTTTGATGAATGTATTAATAGCCATTTTATCAACCTTTTACATTTGAATTAAAACAAGATATAACAATTCATGGTGCTTAATTATCTTACAAACAAATTTTGGAGTGGACAATTTGTGGCATTATTTATTTCAAATATCAATCATCAAACTCTTTTTTTTCTTGCCATTAAGTATAATCCTTTTCCGTTGTCCTTGAATCATTGAAAACTAATACTAACATTTTGTGTGCACATGTGAACATATCATATTTATCAAGTAAGTTGCGTATAATATTATTTTCTTTGATATATGATATAATGATATAATATTCATTCATGATCTTCATGAACACAAAGTTTGGATTTGAGTAGTTCTTATGTAAACAATGCATCCAAAGTCTAATTAAAGAAAAAAAAATAAAGGATAAAGGATTAAAGAAGAGACTAAAAAGTGTTGGTATATGAACTTTCATCGTATTTTGTTTAAAGATGCTCATAAGTGAAAACTTTGCTTTTAGATGATAAGAATATGATTGTTTACATGTAAATAATGAAACAAATCTTCTTCGTTTTCTTTGTCTTTATCATTTTAACCATTTTCAATCATCGTCTTTACCATTTCGCATCCATCTCCCCATCATCTTCAACATATCAAACCATCATCTACAACATCTCTTTAACCTTCATGATCTTTTACTATCGTCTAATAAATCAACCTTCATCATCTTCTTAATTCGTACTAGGGTTTTGATGAGCTGCGATAGGTGATGGTGTGACGGTGCAACAAAAGTGGGAGATCACTAGAACATGTGAGAGAGATAAAATCAATTTTTTGGGTTTAAAATGAGTCCTCATATTTGTTAACTAAGGGAAGGTTTTTGATAAAAATCTATTTTCTACTCATGCTTTCTTTATTTACCGCTTTGTGAGTTCACTAACTTATAACTTGACACAAACCATCCTAGTCGTTGGTCTATTCATCCACCACCCATGATTGTTTCTCCACCTCAATATATGCCACAAAGAAGCAATGTATACCTCATGAAATAGATTAGACACCAACATAAGCACAACGACATCTTTTCTAAAATCATGTCACCCACCACAAAGAAAAGTTCTTGAAAATGATCTCCTTATAATCTTTGCAGAAGACCGATTCATAATCATTATAAAAGTGTTTGACACTTTTGATTTTAATAATCCAAATTATTAGTAATTCATATTGGTAAGTTGACTATTGTACTCCTAATTTTTACTTTTATTGTTAAGGATAATCTCAATTGTGTAATCATCATATCCACATATTCATCATAGATTTTTATTTAATATCCACTCGGTTTTGCTCACAATGATAATTACCAGCAAAATGAGGAAACATACCTTCATTCTAAGTGAAATCAAGTTCAAATCGAGTGTAAAGGTATGATGTTATGCAAGTGGATGACCCTTAACAATGAAAGTGAAAGTCATCGTGTCATTGGCCAAATTATTAGTATATAGTGTTAGAATTTGATTTGATTAAAAACTTTAAAGTTTATAACTTTAAGTATCTTAACACACTAGTAGGTTAGACTCGCACTTTGCCGCGGCTCACTTTGACGCATATGAGAACTTCACAATGGTAGTTTTTGAGGTTCTCTTGGTTTTGTTGGGTTTAATGATATAAACACTCGGATTCTCGTGAATATCTGCACATGTTTTAGCAATTTGTTATTATACCATAATGATACTACTACCAAACATATAGTATTTGGTAGGCAGTGGATATCAGTTAAAACGAATACGTTAAAAGCGTTCGAATAAAACTCTTATCAAATTTAAAACATTGTATTATGATTATCCGTACATTACTATTAAATTATTATAAATACAATAGCATGACACAAAAACACTATTAAATTATAACTAATATGATAATACTTGTTGTTCTTATAATTATAATTAATAACCTTATAATTAATAATAATTAGTAGTAGTAATACTAATATGATGAAATTTATTATTATTGTAATTATGTTTTAAAGCATATTATATAATATGTCATTAAATAATAAAATTTCGTTCTAAACACCAAAATTATTATATACTCAAAATGCCCCTAGTAAGTATCTAAAGTTAAGTGAAATGTCACTTGTATCATATACTTAAGAAGTTGTATTAATTATATATTAAATAATATATTATTTATGTGTTACATATTGTATTAATTAGAAAAAAATTATTAAATAGGGTAAAATAAAAACTATTGTATAAATCACTTGTACCATATGCTTAAAAGTTGTATTAGATGTCTTAAAGTTTCAGTAAAATGACAATTGTGTTAAAAAAAATTGTATTATAAATATAGATATAGATTATGTAATTATATTTATTATGTAAAAATCTTAACTTCTTATAAAACCCCTCTATACACTATTTGGTTCATATTATTATTGGTTACCCATAAAATATTAAAATATTAACATCCGAAAAAGAAAAGGTTCAAAATGAGTTGAATGGTGTTAGTTTAGATGAAGACTAGTTAGTGGTCAAGAGGACCTTTGGGTCGAATTGGGTCCCATGCTGGTTGCACCCCTCCAACATGATACGATGGCCTAAAAGTTAACCACAATCACCACTTGAATATCTTTTCAACTTTTATAAAATTCATGTGAGGTGATTAAAAAAGAATCTATTATATTAATATTTGATTATAGATGTGGTTATAACGAAACTCGTAATATAAGTGATGGGGTGGCATATTGAGAAAACTGTAAAGTATATTTATTTTTCAGGTATGTGTATATGAGGTAATTTATTCAGAAACTTTTTTATCTCTGAAGTTAGTTAATGTGTTAAATATCAATTATTCACTTTATATTTATGAAACATCCGGAAATGTCTTGTAATGTCAAATCTGATCATATTATGGTTTTACAAACAATTATACCTTTTTTTTTGAACGGCACGAACAATTATAACTAAAAGCATTAAAATAAAGTAGTTTATCGATGAAATAAAGTAGATATAAAAATAACTACTTTGCAAAAAATTTGAGTACTCAAAAATAATGCTCCTCCTGTTTATGAAAATAAAGCTATCTTTAGAACTAATTAAGTTGTAACGTATTATTGAAGTATAAACTTCAAAAAAAATTGGAAAAATTGAAATGTTGATTTTGAAAATATAAATTATAAATAAAATTAAAAAAAAATTAAAATAATTAAATTATAAAACTTATGACCGGGTGATTATAAAATTAATTTTTTTGAACAATCATAATTTAATTTACAGCGAAGTTTAGGCTAATTTGATCTTAACTTTGGCATCACAAAAAGTTAAATATCTTTTTAGGCTTTTCAAATAATTTGTTTTATGATCCATCTTGTCATTTTTTTTAATCTTTAATTTCTACTTTAACCATTTGATTAAAGTTTATCTCCTCTTATTCAACTCAATAATTAATATTCTTGTCTAAAGCAATGGATAATTACATCTTCTTTCGTTTTATGTCAATAAAGCCTTCTTTTTAGCAATACCTTAGCATGCTCAAAAATAAAATGGTGTTTATTTTTAATAATTGAATACCATACGTAATTCCCTTTGACATATTAGCTTAACTTGATTAGCCTAAAACTTAACTAAGTTTAAATAAACGACCTAAATTGCATTCCTAAAGTCTCTTCTGTCGGTGAAATCTCAACATCACGTTGTTATCAATGTATTCTTCGTATATCTTAAGTTGAAGCTCTAGCGGATTGAGATGGTCAATCCAAATTTTTGAAGATGTTTGATCTAGAGAATGGAATTTCATCTCCGTATTCGTGTGAACTCTTACTGTTTTTATTCATGTCATATTAATAAAACACATTTCATTCCTAATAACCGATTTATCAAATTACAAGTTAAAAATCACATGTGTTTGAACAAGAAAAAGAACATAAATAAACATTTATACATAGATTTCTAGTTCTCCAGAAACATTATCTCTTACATAGGATACTACCAAGTTTATCCAATACCCATGAAACAAATAAATGGGTAGAGGAAAAA